>CM031237.1:729487735-729580691 GCA_018340775.1 Taxus wallichiana var. yunnanensis | reverse complement strand
GTAGCAAGGGTATGAGGTATTTCTTGAGACCTCGGGTTGTAGAAGTGCCAAACCTCCTATGGGTGGTACATACGGGACGTTATTCCTCCACAGGATAAACGTAAACCCAATTTGGCCAAATCATACAAGACCAGGCTATGGATATGATTTATCTGCTAATTTGTGGTCTAAGAAAGTGGCGTTTGGGGATGAAGCAGTTCTCCGATTGAGCGTCCATATTATTTAGGCAGAGGCTCTGTTTGTTGTGCTTGAGCAAGTTGTTCCAGCCTTTTTGTTTGGAAGGGCGAAGTATATCTAGTCCTTGGAATTTGTGTTGACAAGTTTGGCCGACCAGGTGAGTAGTTGTCAGCCCCACGCATTGAGAGTGAGGGGTGATGATTGTCTATTTTGTTGGGCGTAGTATGCCTCGAGACTCCCGAGAGGGGCAAGTGTGCATGCACTCAGAATCCCGAGCATATTCGGGATATATGAATACCGCAGAATAACGGGAATGAATGAAGGTGATTTTATGGCTGAAAACGCGAGGAAGGTGAAGCAGGTTGTTTGTTTCACGTCGGGTTCACACTCAATTTTGTCTGTTGGAAAAGTGACAAGCGCAGCGTGGGAATCTACTAATAACTCTTCCATTAGCGCACCCGACCTCCCGAGTCGTGCCAGACAATTTAGTGGGGATGGAATATGTGTGGGGTATAGACAAACTAGTTAGGCGGTCTAATGTCTTCGACACGCACTAATGGAACTGCGAATCCAAAGCAAAGAAAGCCCTTCTAACTTGGACTAGTGTGATAGATCGATCGGCAAGGATGGACTGCTCAAAGGCTCCAATCAATATCGAGCTCGGCATGATTCGATCTATGGGTTGTGGAATACATGGAAAATGACCGGGATAGTTTGCAGTATCGTCCCGGATAAGGTCATATGGTGGATGGTAAATATGGTCAATTCTACAGCGGTTTCTCGCCTAGTCGAATTCTCTAGCTTTGTTAGGCTGTTACATCCAGTAGGGATAATTGTTCGATGATAATAGGTGGAAGTGGAGTAAAGCTGGAATACCAATGCGTAGCCGGTGTCATATTCTCTAATTCTCGATGGATTCGTTGGGGCCGTGGGATTTTGAGGGTCTGATCGTAGGTTCGTGTTTGTTGCGGGCCAGCTATGGTCATATGTAGAATCAAGTCCCGATCCGTAGTATCCAATAATCATACGCTTTCTCGGCCTTCTACGTTTAGAATCAACGGTTGTGCGATTTTCTCGGAATACCTCACTGGGCGTTCTTACTGCAACCTGGATTCTTGTGGTATCTATATCTATGAGGGTATCTCTGCGTCTGGTCGCGTGGAACCAAAGGATCACACCCGAATATTTGTTCTCTTCAAACCCTTCTACTGAGTCATGTGGATGTTTTCCTAGTAGGTAGTCTGTAATTTGGTGACTTGACCAAAATGTGTGTGCTTGGTCGTCTTCTATGTTTAATCCCTCAACCGAGGCGATCGGTTGTAAATACGTGTTTGTTCGGAACACTTGTATTCAGAGATTTTGGTCAATATCGGTTATTACTGTTGTGAGATTTGGTTGAGGCACGATTGGCTCAAATATATATTCCACTGGGCTCCTGAGGTCCCGTGATTGTCATAAAATATAAATCTAACTGTAATGGAGCAAATTCTAACTATGTGAAATAGATCTAACATATATATAACTCTTACTCTTCTAAGAAATCTTTTAACAATTTTAAGGAAAGCAAACTATTTTAAACGTATCTAGGAATAATAAACAATATTCTAAAACAACAAGGTAACCGAGCATAGTTATTTTCTTGTGCGATTTGTAGAATTATTCTAAGTAGCTTGTCTAATCTATCTGCAAGATTCTCGATCCTACCTCAGAAGTGAGGAGTGAATCATAGTTTCTCAGAAACTATCAATCCTCACAGCTTCCCTGGCAATATCGAGAATAAAATTCACTGAAATGAAGCAATTATCTACTCTATTTGATATGATTCTAACTAGAACTTTGAAAGTTAAAACCTAGATTCGCGAGCGTTATGGCGAATCCGATGGTGTGTGTGATCTTGTCCCCTCGAGTATGATCTCTTTGTTCTTTGTGTTCACGTAGATCCAGGAAAAGTGTGTAATGCTTGCATCAACAAGAATAGGTGTTGGAACAAGGACTAACCTTCGAATGCAAGCAGAATAGAACGCGGATAGAGAGGGATAGCTAAGAAGAAAGTACTGAGCTTGGCTTATGCGATTCCTGGCGGGATCTCTGCGAATCGTGCAACAAAATGTGTCCGGAACTCGAAACTATCCTCGTATGAAGAGCAAAACCTGCGGCTTTAATGGCTTCCCTAAGCTATTCTACTCTAATGGATTAGATAAAAGCGAAAGCAACTTCTATTGATTTGCCTGAAGTTGGATATGTGGCTTACCAACAGCTAATCAATGCAAACTAAGCATGTAAAGGACTAAACTATGGAATCAAAGCAAACTAATAGACTGAAATGAGGAAAATGAGAGATAAATTCAGGGGCAGACCATTTGTTTGAGCACAAGCCATGCATTTATAGGAATTCAATCACCCAAAATCAAAATCAAACTGAACTCCTAAACAATAAACAAAGGAAAAACACTATTCTAGGGGACCAAAAACATAAATGCATGCTCAAGTCGGCAAGAAAAGCTGGTGAAACGTGATATTTCACGCGAGTTACATCAAAAGAGCATTCTGGAAAATGTGTAAAGGACCGCCGCTCGCTTGCTGGGTGGCGGTTCACAGACCGCCATTTGCCTGTTTCGGGGCGCAGGCGATCAGAGCGAGCGCCCATTCAGGCGGCGGTTTCAAATCCTTGAAGAGCAAAAGGCCAAGAAAAGAGAGGAAAAGGGGAAAACCAAGCACGCGGGGACAAGGCGGGGTATGCGGGATGTTAACGCATATTTGAGGAGAGCTTTTTGGATCCCGAACACCTTGCGAAGAGACCTGTATCATCATTGGGGCACTTATTACATTGTTAGTGAGTACGAGTACCTTACAATTTTGGGTATGTATAGTTGCCTATGCACGAGCCAACAATGAGATGATTCATAAATAGCTCACCGTCCAATGCAAAGAAGGATCGCCATGGGTTGAGAGGAGTGATAAGCGAGGAGCCAAGACAAGCTTGATATAATTTGAACTCGGCAGCACAAGGTGTTCAAATTTGAATATAGCCATGCTTGATGAAAATATCCATAGTATTATTTCCCTCAAATTGTCTTCTTTCTTAGCTATTTAACTCAGACTAAAGCAATGATCTTGAACATAAAACCGGATATGTAATATTTGTATTGCAGAAATAAAAATCTCAAAATATTACACCTACAGAACCACATACAACAATATATATATATATATATATATATATATTTTTAAATAATTTTTGATTTTTATTTATGAAAACGTGAATAGAATGGGCGAAATCTTTGAAGGAGTGAAAACTTGGAAGAGAGAAGACGATGCACGCGAATGATGGATTTCAGTGAGTTCTTTCATGAGGTCCGTGGTGTCCACTATTACCGTTGAAAAATATGCAACAAGGGTGGACGCTACGTGTAGACATCTATAATGTCAACGTGACTAACTAACATTAATCATATCCCACATTTTAGACTCATCACCATTTTTCTACCGCCATGATCCATTTTAATTCATTTTCTTTTTTATCATTCATCTAATCTCTCATTTCATCATTAATCCATTTATTCTAATATTTAATCCATTTATCTAAATATTCTATTAAAAATTCCTTTTATAACATCTATTATATATCTTTTATCCTTTTATCCCATTTCATCCTTAATCCCTTTATTATATCACATTATCTATATAAATCCCACTTAACATTTATAGGAATTTAATATTCCTATGCCTCACCTACCCTAGTCTACACCTACACCTACCACTAGTTATTCCATGTAATCACTCATCATTAATTATCCTAATCACATCATTTAATCTAAACTAATCATGTGCACATCCAAATACACCTCTAGATTTAGAGGGTTTTTTTCTAGAACCATCTATAATCTTCCAACTAATATTTCCCTCTTATTTTCAAATATTCAAATGAATCTACACTATTCCATTGAATTTTTAATTCAATGGAGAGTCCTCAAAAAATCTAGAATTCTCCATTCTAGAATCCTCCAATCCTCTCATCAATTTGTAGCCCTTGGATTCAATCCAACATGAATTAATCCCCACCCTCCAATTTGCCACTCACAAACTATAAATTTGAACTCTCATCCTCCATGAGAGCTAGTTTTGATCTTGAAAGAAGTTACAAATCCATAACAAAATTATTCTCTTTTGTTCATCAATCATCCATCTTCATCCTTTAAGCTTCAATCAAGCCATCAATAATATTCATCCAAGCATCCAAGAATCAATCATCAAAGGGGAGGTGCTGTCCAAGTCTACCCACATCCAATCGAAGAAATCTTCCAATCCAAAAGAAAATCCACCATCAAGGAAGGGAGAATTGCATCCTAGATGGTAAGTGTAGGTATAATTCCCCTCTTTCCATCCTTGCTTGATCGAGTTAGAAAATGGTAGTGTTAGTTTAGGATTTAAATCAATTTATTTCCTAGTTTGCACACTTACACCATTATTTTGTCTACATTTTTGTGCTCACCGTGGGCTTACCCCCCATTTTTATTTGTTGTTTTCAACTCTATTTTATCCCTAGAACAAGTTTGTCCAAATTTGAGAAATTTTTGTTGAGATTTACCCCTTGAAATTTCATTTTTTGTGAAAATCTTCTGTTTTAGCACTTTTAACCTAAAACAACACATTTGTAGACCTCGTGGCATGTTTGTAATTACTTCATTGCATATATTCAACATTTAAAACCTCAAAAATTATTATTTTAACAAAATAATGCGTTTGTGACCTGAAATGGATTAGATGACTAGAAATGGCGCTTATGTCCTGAATCAATGCTTTTTTTTGCTCTTTTGTTTCCTAACTTCCGAGAGCCATAAATTTTGACCCCAAACTCGAAACGACTCCATTTTTTTCTTGGAAAGGTATTGAAGAGATCTATGCAATGAAAGTGTTAATTTAGATTTTTATTATATAATTTATTAATGGTTTTCATTTTACTAAATCTTGTTATTTTAATTACACTTTGAGTTATATTTTCTTGTTCCAAACTACTAACACTTTATGTGTAGCTTCCTATGCTTACCAAAGATTTAAAAATCAATCTACAACTACTAATCCTTTTTGTTTGCAGATCTTTTAGTCCAAGACATTGAGGTGAAAAATCAAACTACTAATCCAAATTTTCTTGTAGGGCCTCCTCTGAAATCCCCCTTTTGTAATTGTAATTATATTTTTATCATTTAAAAAAATAAAAATAAAAAATCTTTATCTTAAATATATCTTGCATCTTTCATCTTTTGTAACCTCGCATGTTTGCTTGTTAAACCCGAAGGTTGGATTTTGTGTATGCTCTCCTCTCGTGTCCTTGGATGATCTTGAGGATCAAAAGTGGTCCATCTTCTCCCCTTTATCATTTTTAGGGGCAATGTGATGTGTATTTCATCATCACACACTTGTCATAGTCCTAGCGGTTTCATGAGCATGGGCTTCATCTTCACACACGTAGACACACCCCGTGTTCCAATAGGGTATAAAAATTCAAGGATAGTTATCATTATTGGCTAAGAAATTACTTATTTTAAGAGCGGCGTGAACTAAGGGGCTTCCACATCGAAAACCCGGACCTTAGACATCATCCTTGCAACACGGACTTGGGCCTCACGTATCAATAGATATATAGAGGACTCTCTTAGCAAGCCTTGTTTATCCTAACATAGGTAGCCTTCAACCGTAATCAAGATATAATGTAGTGGAAGTAACCACCAAAGTTTACTCATTAGCCGATTACACATCGACATAAAGATGGGCAGCCGGTGAGTGCCAGCATCATCACGTGTGGTATCAAAGTGGGCTATATCTTGTGTTGCACACCCACTTGAATAGCTAGGTTGTGTGTTACATGTGTGTTGATTTCTTACATATAATTTTGACCACACGTTAATCAACCAATCAAACATTAATCAATCAATCAATCAACCCCCATCCAACCCAATCCATCCATTTAACTATCCCAATCTTACCCCTTTCCTAATCCATCTCATCCACATCTAGTCCCTCCATATTAATCCTATCTATCCATACCCAATCCCATTCCTAAATCTTATCTAAACCCCTATCCTCATCATGGTTCCCCTCAAATTCAAATCTTCCACTCATCAACCTTTACCCTGCCATCTTGGTCAAAACATCCCTATTACTATCCAATATTTAAAAACAAAATTATGACACTCATATGATCTATCCAAGAATCTCCTAACCCATCCCAAGTTGATCCCACCATCCTCACAACCATCCAAAATATTAACCAACAAATTCTTGACCTCCAATCACACCTTAGCCAAACATCTTCTCAACCATCCTCCCTCACATCCACTTATGATAGTGAGGACCTTATTGACATCGACCAAGATGATCCCCCATCTACACAACCAATCACACCTAATCATAAATCCACATCATCCAACATCCCTAACCATCTTTCTTCTTCACACATAAGTAATTACATTGATTTTGATCAACTCCAATCATCCCCTTCCACTAATAAAGATATCATTTTCAAACTTTTCCAAAATTTAACCAACTATGATTCATCCACCACATCCACTTCCAATAAATCCAAATCCAAATCTAAATCTAAACCAAAATTGAAACTCAAATATCCCAAATCACCACCACCACCTAGTGACCTTATTTTATAATTTTCTAACATATTATCCGAGCCTAATCCTTCATCACCACTATCCACCCCTAAATCCTCTTGTCAATCAATCTAATCCCCACTCCCTCCCATGAAAACATATCATAACGTACCTTATACATACCCATCCACATCCAATCAAGATAAAACCAAACCACAATCCTTATCCCCTACATCATACCTTAAACCTAAATCCTAATCATCCTCATCATCCCAACCTCATCCCATGGACTTTATCTAGATAGTCCCAAGTACCCTCCTCTAACATCTGCACTTTGGCTTCTTACGCCTCCATCACTTACATCAAACCCCATCCAATATAGTGTGACTCCTAAGTCACCCACATCCTCTTCATCCAACGTGGCCCCCATGCCACCTTTATCCTCTCCATCCACATCTAATAAATCTACCAATAACCAATCCAATCCCAAACCATCCAATGTGACTCCTAAGTCACCCCCATCTCCTAACTCTAATCCTAATTTCCCCTCGTCCCCCAATCATATCACATCCAATGTGATTCCTAAGTTACCTCAATCTCCCAAATCCAATGTGGTTTCCACCACCCCCTCTACGTCAACTCAACCAACATCACCTAAATTCAACCCATCTCCCTCATCAACATCTACTCCACCCTTTACATCCACCCAATCTACCTCTCCCAAATCCAACCAATCTAACATATCCTCTTCATCCAAATCTAACACACCCTCTTCATCCACACCTACCTTATCCACTCCATCACAAATCAAACTATATAATCTAAAAAAACCAATCCTATACTATCCACATCTCCCAAATCAACCAAATCCAATCCCAAGCCAAAATCCACTACCAATCCAAAACCAAACCAACCTCCTAAAGCCCCCAAGGCTAATCCTCCATCTAAATCCCAACCATCTAATCCACATCCTAAACCTACATCCAAATCAAATCAATCCAATCAATCTTCTCCTATCCTACCCACTCCTACACATATCCTACCTAACCCACCCTTATTACCCACACCATCTCTCTTACCAACCCCAATCGCCTTCGCCTCCTTAGGTGAAACCTGACTACCATCTTCCATCAGCTTAAAACCTTTAACATGATCATTCACCCACCCATCAAACATCATGATTCTAACCTTCCCAAACCATCTTGGTATAGGGACCATTATTATTGTGACTTCCACCACACCCATGGACATTCACTTAATCGATGTCTACAATTCCAATCTTACGTCCAAAACCTCTTTAACCAAAACTTATTGTCCTTGTACCTCTTTATCCATCATCCTTTTATCCTCATCCTATACCTAACCATCCCCTATCTAAATCCCCATCCTCTCTTAAACCCCATCATCATAAACAATCCAAATTCAATCCATCCCAACCATCCACAAATTAGTGAATATGGGATTTGGATTTCTTTGAATTCAATTCACCTTCTTTCAACCACACCTATCCCTATCACATCTTCATCCCACCACATCAAAAAAATATTTAAAATCCAAAGAAATTTAAAATCTTAAAATCCATAAAAAATAAAAATCTTAAAAATCCATAAAAATCAACAACGCATATAAAATTTAAAACACTTTTGCATGTATTTGTGTGTGTGTGCTTGTTCGCTTGTTTATCTTTTTCCTGAATTTGCATCATATTTTGGCCAATGATATGAGGCCACTTTTTTCTTTTCTTTTAGCACTTGGCTGATGATATGAGGCCACCTTTTTATTTTGTCTTTCTAAAGGTCCAATGATATGAGGACCCCCTTTTTATATCAATCTATCCAATGATATGAGGACAGTGGTATCTAGAAATTAAAACATCATGGCTTTTATATCATTGGTGCATCTTTCTCTATGCCACATCTTAATAAACTTGTTAATGATGATAATTGTGGGAACTTTATGATAACACCACCCCTTTAAATCATCACTTAGCTTAATCATCATCACCTTATTCAACCAACTCTTCATCAATCATCTAACATCCATATCATCAAATCTTATTCATCCAATCAATCTATCCAATATTTTCACTCAATCCTATCAAATCCTATCATCCAAACATCTTCAAATCCAACATACACAATCAACATCCTACATCCCTTGCCTAGGCACACAACAATCCAAAATCCGGTAATCCAACATCCAACATACCAAATCAAAATCCTTACCCCTTGACTGGGGCATTCCAAATCCAAATTATCAAAATCCACCATCCAACATCAATAACAACGAAAAATCCAAAATCTTGTGATCCAACAACATCTAATATCCAAACATCCAAAACATCAACCCCTTTTATAGGGGCATCCAAAATCAAAACATCCTTCACCCTTTTCATATATAGATGATCTGGGCCTCATATCGTTAACATCCCCTTATCCCCTAATCTTCTCATCATCTCACCCATAGCTCCTTCATCTTCTCACTAAAGAATTTCTTCTCTTTTCAAGTGGCTACTCACCTCATTCCTCCCCTCCTACCCACTCAAGGGGGCATCATATTACCATCCTATCATCTTCTACTTCTTCTTTGAACGATCATTGCTATGTACTAATCCTTCTAAGAAGGGACAATTTGAGACACCTAAAATTTCTACGTGACTAATTAACATTAATCATATCCCACATTTTAGCCTCATCAAAATTTATCTCGCCGCCAATCCGTTTTAATTCATTTTCCTTTTATCATTAATCTATTATCTCATTTCATCATTAATCCATTTATTATAATATTTAATCTATTTATCTAAATATTCCATTAAAAATCCCTTTTATAAATCTATTATACATCATTAATCCTTTTATCCCATTTCATCCTTAATCCCTTTATTATATCACATTGTCTCTATCCGAATCCCATTTAACATTTTAATAGGAATTTAATATTTCTATGCCTCACCTACCGTAGTCTACACACCTACACCTACCACTAGCTATTCCATGTAATCATTAATCACTAATTATCCCAATCACATCATTTAATCTAAAATAATCATGTGCACATCCAAATACACCTCTAAATATAGAGGGTTCTATTTCTAGAACCATCTCTAATCTTCCAACTATTATTTCCCTCTTATTTTCAAACGTTCAAATGAATCTACACTATTCCATTGAATTTTAGAGTCAAAAATATAGAATTATCCATTCTAGAATCCTTTAATCCTCTCATCAATTTGTAGCCCCTGATTCAATCCAACATGGATTAATCCTCATCCTCCAATTTACCACTCACAAACTATAAATTTGAACTCTTATCCTCCATGAGAGCTAGTTTTTGAGCTTGAAAGAAGTTACAAATCCATAGAATTTTTTTTTTTCTCTATTGTTCATCAATCATCCATCTTCATCCTTTAAGCTTCAATCAAGCCATAAACAATATGCATCCAAGCATCCAAGAATCAATCATCAAAGGGAGGTGTTGTCCAAGTCTTTCCACATCCATTTTGAAGCAATCTTCCAATCCAAAAGCAAATCCAACATCAAGGATGGAGAATTGCATGCTAGACGGTAAGTGCGGCTATAATTCTCCCTCTTTCCATTCTTTCTTGATCTCGAGGTAGCAAATAGTTGTGTTAGTTTATGATTTAAATCAATTTATTTCCTAGTTTGCACATTAACACCATTATTTTGTCTACACTAGAAACTCCAGATTTCATGCGAGGTCTGTGGTATCTCGCTAGCCTTTCTATTACACTGCTTGACTTCACAACAAATGAATGGGCATAGAAGAAGGGAATGGGATCACATAGGTCTGTGGGATTTGCTAACCCATTTCCTTAATCAACTTGACAAACGAAGCATGAGTGGGGTGAGATTCAGAGAGGTCTCACAAGAAACCTACTTTGATACCAAATGTGGGGGCTACCCCATATTCAGCAAGAGCATGCACTCAATATAATTCAAATCAACATAATTTCATATCACAAGTATTACATATTTATAGGGAAGGATATCCTAAATAGAAGGAGTCCTATAACCACTCCACTAAATGGGCATTCTAATATATTAAGTGAGAACAACCCATTCTCCTAATTATGCAAGTTTTTTAAACAACTTACATAATATTACAATAGTTATTTTAACAAATATAACTAACCTAATGTTATTATTACTTATGTAACAATAGCTTACATTTACTCCATGTAATATCTTCTAACCTAAAGATAAACACCCTCATGTGAGGACTATTCCTAACATTCCATGCCAAAATAAGTAACTTTTCCTTATTTTAAGAAAAGTACTTTGATAAAAATAGGAATATGATTCCCTTAAGTGATAAAGTGAAATCCCAATGAAGAAACAAAATCATAAGTGACCTAAGTCACTATTACAAAAGGGATTTCTTTACAAAATTGTTGGGGGAAAGAAGAGTGAGAAAATATTTTCCGGATGGAGAATACCTATGAGATGAAGAAGGGCCTAATGATGAATCATTGAGCATGGGAAATGATCTCCCTTGATGGAATGAGAAAACATAGAAAATACTTTATGAACTTATTTTTCTTGGGGATTGAAAAGTGGCACAAGGCATAGACCCAATAATTTGGGGCTTCACCAATGGTTTTGGAATGAGTATCCCACCTGGATATTCTTCAATAGAATTTGCAATAGAAGCCCAAATCTTAGCCAAAGTTTTGTAAGCATCTACGTCAAGGGGACAAGATCTTGATATAAATTTGTGAACCATGTCTTAAAAACATGCTTGAAGTTCCTTGGGTGCGAGTACATGACTATCAAAAGGAAGGAAACTGTAGTCACAAAATCACACACTTTAGGCATTATTTAGCCCGGTCTCATACTACTATTTAGAAGGTTCTTAAGTGAATAAAGTACTAATTAATCCCACCTTTTGGCCATCTTATTTTACCTTTTATTTCATCATTCTCGCGTATTTTCATATACATGCCTAGATATTTTGGCATTGTCCCATCATTTTATCCTAAACCGGGGCACCCAGTTGCTTATATGCTTTCAGATCAGGGGTGCCTCGGGGTACCCTTTGTCCCACATGGGGTGCCCCGATCCATTTTCTACTTTCCTACCTCTTTTGGGCCTCTTATAGCCATTTTTCATCCTTATCTTTTTCCTAGTTGGCCATGTCGGGATTAATTACGAAATTAGAACAAGAGAACCCTATAAATATAAAGTTATGAGACCATAATGAGGGTCATAGCATCACTTACTACTATTACTCCATCTAGAGTTGCATCCATTGCATCACTTGGATCCACATAGTTCCATGCATTAAGGATAGGAGATATGCATCAACACACACAACATAGGGGGAGGGATTCTATTCTATTCCATGGAAACATGCTAGTACATTTTATATAGTTATATTTTCTCATTATTTCACAAAGTGTGAATGGATCTGAAATGTAGTGTAGTGCTCGATTAGTAAGCCCATTGTTTTTTTTCAGCCGAGGTCGGGTTCAACCCATTCATTTGCATTCTTTTTTTAGGGTTTTGATACTTGGCTTTGTGTTTTCTTTATTATAGGGTTTTGGCGATTCCATTGATCTTGGTGCGACTTCATAAATAAAAGGGGGAATATTTGTGACACTCTTTCGACTCGTAAAACCCGTGAGGATTACAATGCCTAGAAGGATGAGAGAGCTTGGGTGGTCCAGTCCAGTGCATCCGACGATCACACAATTTTTTGAGAATGATTGCGAAAATATGTACTTCCATTTTACCGTGTTTCCATCTCGCTTGCTCTTAGAAACATTATGAATCAACTAAGTATTTTATTTCATTTATATTGCAATTAGGGTTTCATACCTTTGTGTTTAATTTTATCAATACATATTTTACTTAATTGTTCATTTACCTACCGCCTACAATAGCATCAGATTAGGCTAGAATATTCATATTTTAGTTAATCATTTTGGTGAACCCGACATCTTTCACGCTTAGGATCCTTATTCTTCTTCTATCATGGGTCAAGTTTCTTTATCTGATTTACTTAAGATATATCCCACTTGTCGTTGTTTTACAAAAATCCCTAGACACCAAGTATTTTGATGACAATACGCCACCACACGAATTAACTCTCTATGCTTCATTGTTTCTTTGTCTACCATAGTCTTAATGAGCCTCGCCTAATCAACCACTATTAGATTTGATTCAATCCTTACATATACTAATTCAATATAAATTTGCAGCCTTACATATACTATTTCAAGATAAACTTGTCGTCATGGAATCCACAATCACATCTCTTATATTTGACATTACATAACTTAAGGATGCTTCCTAATCACATGTTTGTGCTCCTTCTACATCTTATATGTAATTGATGTCCACTGCATGTAACATAGCTAAACCTTAAGTCATGCCATTACTAGAACCTATCATAGTTGATCACAATACTAAACCACATGAAATTATTATGGAGCTCCTTAGTCATCAGTTGATCACTTTGCCACCTACTCATTACTATCCTCCTTGTCGCCTAAAAATTATCAAGGTCATCCATACTACCATTATCATTGAATAAATGGGCATAATGACCACAATTACTATGCTTACAATGTAGAGTCAAACATCTCGAGCACCGTAGATTTATTTCATTCACTCGAAAAACATCCTATTGCACACCCACCTACAAATACTACACCCACGTGGGCTCCTAATTCTATCCCGCCTTCATTAAGTCAAGATGAATCTAAGTAAGCTCCTACAACTACTAGTGAGATTCCTTCTAATCTTTTTATGGAAGTTCTCTATGATTCTCTTATTCATTACATACTTGATATTGGCAATCCTCACATGTGCATAATGATTCTTCTCCTACTCGATACACACTTCTCCTATGAATGATGTTGCTTCTTCTCCACCTAATAAGCATCACACCATTGTCTCTCCCACACCTTCTTCGACATTACCAAGTCAAAATACACAACCTTCTCTCAAAATCTATCCACCTTGTCTATCGATCTGTCCTCACTCTCGCCGAAACCGCCACAATTCAAGATTTCTCACCATCCTACTCCACTTCTGTTTCCTAATAATTTTGTTAGAGAAAATACCTCTCCACTCAAGTTGTCTGCAACATTACCACCTCCACGTTCCATAAATTTTGTTAAGGAAACTACTCCATACATTTATCCACTTAGTGTCTTTTGACTAAGACCTCCATCATTCATACACTTGGGGGCATAACATCTTCCCCTCCATCATATTTTCTCATCATATTTCTTATTTTTGCATTATCATTCATCTCACCCTTATATTGTACTATACCACACTCGTAGCATTTACGCATACCTCATCTTAGTATTATCTCATCATATACATAAATTTTGTAGTTATATGCTTTTACCATAGTATACATCAAGTAATGGACCTTCATCTTTCACTATTAGTGGGTAGTTCATTTTACTCGTCATAGTATCTAAGCATCTATCATCTTTTTATTCTTACACATCAATATCCTAGCATATACATGTTCGTTCATACTTTAGCATCGTTGTCACCCAATGATGCACTCTTGTGCTTCGGTTCACACTTGATTGTTGAGGGATTACCATTACATCGAACACCACACACTCGCACTATATGTACTACACTTTCTCATACACATTGTGCATCATACAACATCTAGTTTACACTTAGTCTACATGCTACATTATACTACATTCTCATCATGCACATATTAGTCATTCTACGCATTATATACGCCATTAGGCTATTTCACATGGCACATTTATACATCCTCTATATTCTACATACTATGCTAGTCTACATTATATATGAGCCTATTTTTACATTTCATCCCTACATTCTACATTATACTAGTCCTTACCCTACACACCATATGCATTATTAGGCTATCCACACATAACCTATACATAGTCATACCATACACTATGCGTTTCCACATACATTCTACATACTATGCTAGGTTACATTACATATGGGTCTCGATTTACATTTTCTCATTACATATTCTATATCTATCTATCCCTATTATTGCATTTTACACATTACATAGTATACATCCTACACACCTACACATACTACATTGCATTACCCACACCACACATTTACAAAATCCTACTTATCACATGGTTTTCTAGTTTTCATCATACATGCTACATTATCTTCTATGCGCTGCGCTCACCACCTTATGATGCACTTTAGTTCCTCGGTCCATACTCAACTATCCAGTGTTTACCAATCAAATGGACATTACACTCACCATGCGACATTTCATCATGTGACATTCATAGGACTAGTGACATAAAATTTTAGGATAAATCATCACTTATTCAATCATATTGTAGTGGTATACACCTTAGGTTACATCACCACTCCCTAATTTTCATCTCATAAAGTGACATACACTTTAGGCTAAATCGTCACCTATTCGATCATATTGTAGTGGTATACACCTTAGGCTATATCACCACTCCCTCGAATGGAGTGAAACGATGGTATGTTGCTTGCAAAATGCTCACCATGTTTTCCCATGACTGTGGTGAAGAATGTCTGCCCATGCTTCATTAAATGTTCTCCCAACCACCAATAAAATCATTATTCTGAACCGGTCACATTTTATGTAAAATCACCATCAATTCTTCATCAAACTCTAAATTTCTTGATTGGTGTACGTTGGGCTTAGAGCCACGATTCCAATGGTACTCATTTCGTGTGATTCCATTGAGAAATGAAAATATATGACAACTGAGTGTAGGCAATTGTTTTGGGTTTGTCGGGTATTTTTGCATTTTACGAGATTGAGTATATATTTAATTGATCTGGAGATGTTTCTTTTATTTTCACCAACCTACCCTCATTAAAAATAAGAAATATAATTTTTTTGGCTTAGAGGATGTCGTGACCTTTTTTTAAAAGTCCAATTTTGTGAAAATTGGAGCTCGAGTTAAAAGTTATGGCCATTTGAAGTTCGGGGTGGGCATTGAATTTTCCTCGTATTGCGGCTATTGTGGGTTTTCGGGAATTCATTTCCCTATGGTACTTAGACCATCCAGCCTCCTTTCTCCACTTTTTTGACTCCTTCCTTATGTGACGATTTCGGGTTCGATGTCCTACTTGTCCTTATGTGGCTTGTGCCGATTTTCTCCACGTCGCCCGACTTTCGGGTTTTCTTGCCCTACGTGTTCACTGCTGATCGGGCCATCAAAGATGTTGAATTACGATTTTCCCAAAACACATTGTCTTGTGGAAATTTTGGATCTGTGGGTCCTACGTGTTCCTTTGTTCCAACTATCCCTTGCAGACATCGCACATGACAATTTTTTTCGCTTTTTCCGCATCTCACTACCTTCTTTAGCATTTCGCCTCGAAATTGGTACGATGAACCTCGTACGATCCACATTAGTTCCATCCACAACCCTCAAACCCGCAATGCACTAAAATAGACCTTTGACTTCATTTTTTCAAATTTTTGCAAATTTTCACTAACTCCTTGGATTTTTTAGGACAATGGAGTTAGAGAAAATAAAAGGGGTACCAAAATATGAATTTTGGCCTTTCACCATTTCTACTTGCTCCACTGAAGAAATTTGCAAGTTATTAAAATTACCTTGGGGGGTGAATTTTGGATAACAATTTGGTGACTCAGTGGGGTTATCTACTTGCTAGATGAAGTGATCAGTGGCCTTGAACTATCCATTGGGCATGGAGTCTACTTGGTAATCTAAAATCTGATTTGGAACTTGAAGACCTTCATCGTTGAGTCATGAAACACCTTTAAACCTTGGGTCTTGAACTACTCTCGCTGCTTGTAATCTCATTTTTTGTAAGAAAATATTAAAGTCAAGGTTTGTGAAAGTAGAAAATTTTTGAAACCTAGAATCTTCTCCTCACTTGAATCTCTACAAATATGATCTATTGGAGTGCAAGGAAAACACCTGATCCTACCCTGATATTGATACATTCTATTGGTTTAATTAATATCTTATGGCTGCAAATTATTCTCCAGGAGTGTGATGAACTATAAAGAAGTATACACTAGAAGCAATAGAACATGTGCACCAACACTTAGGGAATTGAAATCTATTCTAACAAAAACAACAATGTGCACAAACACTTGGAGGAATTGGAAATCCTAGACTAATATGTACAAGGGTGAGAAATTCTTCCTTCTAGTAGAAATGTTTGAGATATATTCCATTGACTAGAATTTGTAATTCTTCACCATCCAACTTAGCCATCCTGGAAGGCATTGCTACCTTTGCATTCAATGATCATGTATGGACCACTCCATATGGCATCAAAATTGGAATGTTTTCTTGGCTTTGCATGATCATCATCCCACTTTAGTATGAAGTCTCCGCCTGGAATGTCCTAGCTTTATATTTCTTGTCAAAGCTCCTCTTGATCAACACTTGATCCTTTTCCATGGTCTACACTGCATTTTCTCTTGCTTCTTCTAATTCCATTAGCTCTACATACCTAATTTCCATAGGTCAAACTCAGCTAGTTCCAACTATTTCATGAGTTCTAATGCCAACAACTCAAGTGATATAGGAAGTACTACTTCCTTTCCATATACAAGCTTGTATGAGAGCTTTCTTGTAGACCTCTTAGGTGTGATTCTATCATCCCATAGAGATGATTTGAGCTTTGTGTGCCAAGTTCTCTGATTCTCATCAAGAGTCCTTCTAATGATTCCTTAATAATTTTTTGTTTGTGGATTCTCTTGGCCATTACCTTAAGGGTAATAGTTTGATGAAGTGTTGAGGTATACACCATTCTTGACATCCCATTCAGTGATTTTGGTGCCAAGGAATGCCAATGCATTATCTGATATGATAGTGGTAGGGACACCAAACCTCATGACTATCCCTTCATAGAAATCCAAGATGTTGGATTCATTTACCTCCTTAAGTGCCACCGCTTCAATCCACTTGGTGAAATAGTTTGGCCATAAGTATCCACTTGTGGCCTTGACTTGAATTTAGATTGATAACTCCAATGAAGTCCAATCCCCATTGCATGAATGACTGATCTACTGAAATTAGATGAAGGGGAAACGTTGTTAACCTTTCCTTCCCTGTGAAGAATGCACATTTTTTGCATTTCTTGATCCATGAGTAACAATCACTAAACACCGTAGGCCAATAGTAACCAACCTTCATGATTTTGAGAGTTGTTACTCGTGGAGCAAAGTGGCCTCCTGCTTCCCCATCATGGAACTCATGTAATATCTTCTCAACTTGACTTGTTGGGACACACCTCAATAACACCCCATTCACATCTTTCTTAAATAAGATGCCATCAATGAGCACATATGGGATGGATTGCAATCTGAAATATCTTCTCTTAGCTTTGTTCCATTCTGGAGGGCACAAACCTGTTTGGAGATAATGCACCATGTCTTGAGTCCAACATGGAATGGGTGCATCGTTAGCTGGTTGTTCTTGATCATTTTATAGTAGTAGGACAACCTCTTCTTCACCTTTTGACTCATCATGTTGTTTGGAAGTGACTGTTCACACAAACCTTTCCATGAACCAGCTTGGTCACTTTGATTTCAATATCATATTCCATTACCCGAGTGATCCAACCTACCTCTCTTCTCATTCAAATCTTTGTTTAGGAGAAAGTCCTTGACACCAACATGAGACACTAGTAGTTGAATTTTATTGTTCGAGACCAAGTGTCTAAACTTCTTCAAACTCCTAATAACAACAAGGACATGCTTTTCAATGAAAGAATAATTTACTTTGTAATATTCCAGGATT
Source organism: Taxus wallichiana var. yunnanensis (assembly GCA_018340775.1). NCBI lineage: Eukaryota > Viridiplantae > Streptophyta > Pinopsida > Cupressales > Taxaceae > Taxus > Taxus wallichiana. Next base: position 729,562,139 of record CM031237.1, on the reverse strand, counting down.
TGACTAAAGAATGCTATGGGTTGTTATGAACCTTCTCTATTCAACTATACCAAGATAGCTGAGATTGTGTCTGATCCTCCAAAAGCATACAACATGAAGTCCTTTGAAAAGTCTGGGTTGATAAGAGTTGGAGCTTGTGATATTGCATGCTTGATGGCCTCAAAACTCTCTTTTCCTTTTTGCTGTCCATTTGAATGCAAAAATTCTTCTTCAACATCATTGTTAAAGGCTTTACAAGAGTGGAAAAATTAGGCACAAATGTGGAACAAATTTTATCCTTCCCAAGAAGCTTTGGAGAGATTTCTTGTGGTGTGGCAATGGAAGTGTTTGGATGGCTTCAACTCTTTCGGGATCAATTGTCAACCCTTCTCTTGAAACAATGTGGCCTAACAATTTTCCCTCGTGTGCCAAGAATACACACTTTTTTAGATTCAATGACACTCCAAACCTTCTACACCTTTGAAATAATTTCCTTAGGTGAAAGAGGTGGTCTGTTGCATTCTTTGAGAACACAATGATATCATCTAGATATACAAGCACTATTTTGTTGATTAGTCCTTTGAACGCCATATCCATAGCTTGTTGAAATGTTTCTCCGATGTTTGACAATCCAAATGGACATCTTCTTGTAAGCATATGTGCCCCATTTCGTAGTGAAGGTTGTCTTGAACTGATCTTCTTCTTTCACCATTATTTGTTATAGCCTGAGTAGCCATCTAGAATGATTTTCTTCATTTTTTTTTTGAACCAACTCTACAACTGCAAGATTTACTCCATTGATGGAAGTGGATAATGATCTTTGAGTGAAGCTCTATTTAGATCATGAAAGTCTACACACAATCTAATTTCTCCATTTTCTCTTTCTCACTGAGCACCAAGTTTGTAACCCAACTTGAATGTTTGATAGAAAGATGATGCTAGCTTCAATTATCTTGTTCAACTCTTTCTCATGAGAGGTTCAATGTGAGGATTCACTGGTATTTACTTATGTTTGATAGGCTTGGATTCTAGATCTAGCTCAATAGTATGTTGTGCTAGCTTTGGGTTGAAACCTCTTAAATCTTATAAGTCCATGCAAAGACATCTGGGAATTCTTGAAAAGTTGAACAAATTCAAGATTTCTCTTGTGAGGTACTTACTTTTCCAATTTGCAATGTCTTGCCTTCACCTACTAAAATGGGCTCAATCTTCACCCTTTACTTGAATGTTTGTTTTTCCTTCTCGAACTGATCATTTGGGTTGAAGATTGACTCCAAAGTTACAAGACCTTTTGGTAATTTATTAGTCTCAGCTGCACCACTTGGTCACCATACTACTGCTCCAACTTGTCTTGGTTTCTAGCAGAGAACTCACTTCTTCTGTAAAAATTGACAATTTGTTGATCATTCTCAAAGACTTTCCAACTTGTGTTGTTATCTAGCACAAATGGTCTTACAACCACTTTGATATGAGGTTGAGATTTCTCACTTTTGATATTTTACAACATCAAATGCTGCCCCAATTAATGTTAGTCTATCTGTTGCTTCATTCTTCTTTCTTGGGATGGAATTGATGCTAAAAGCTTCAAAATCTTCAATGAGATCCCATACCCAATTTTTGTAGTTCTTTAATGATCATTCTTAGCATCATTTTTTCCTCTGACTTGGTTCACAATTAGCTCACTATCTCCAAATACTTGTAAGTTTTTTATACCTCTCTTTCTTTCCCAATGCAATCCATGAATTAAGGCTTCATACTCAGCTGTGTTATTTGAGAAAGAAAACTGGAAATGAAAAGATGAGTAATATTTTGTACCTTGTGGTGAAATGAGCATAGCTCCTCCTTCGCACCTTGTCTACTCCTTGAGCCATCAAAGAATAATTGCCATACTTCATTATCATCTTTGTGATCTAGCTTGGTAATGTTAGGGAGAGGTTGATTCTCTTCATGCAAAGTAATAGACTCCTAATTCAACTTCTTCCATTTCCTTGTAAGGGTCAAAAGCATGCCTCTTGTTCACCCATTCATCAAGAGTCAAGTCTGGAATGCATCCGACTTTGGTATCTGCTTCATGGGTGCTTGGATAATCCTCTTGATCAAATGTTGAACAATTTGCATTGATTGGACTTGGTGTATGAGGCTCAATATGAAATTTTCAATAGGCTTAGATCTGATTGTAGCCTTAGCTCCATACCTTGTTCTGAATAACATATGTGACCAATCAACAAACAAATAGCCTCCAATTTTAGTGGTGAAGTCTCTTGACAAACACAATGCAAAGAGTGGTGGCAAGTCTATGATTGATACATCTTGTAACACCATTACATTGGGACAAACATGCAATGTGAGGCTCAAATATTTGATTACTCCAACCATTTTTACCATTTTCCCATCCAATTGCACCACACCTTTAGAAATGACTTCATATTGAAGACCCAATTGATCAACTATTTGTTTTGGCATGAATCGAGCTACTTGCTCCCGAATCAATCATGCAATTATGCACCAACTTATCTCGATGATCAATGAGATATAGAATGGTGGGGGCTTCAAATTTTACCTTGGTGGCTTCCTTGATTTCCTCCTTGTTGAGATGCATTGGTAAGAACTTTTTTGATGATTGGGTGACTGATTTGATGCTGACCAATTTTCGCCATAGCAACTTGTAATAGATCTCTTTGTCCCGGGATAGCTAATGACTCCCACATTGAGATGTTTACATTTGTTTTCTTCATCTGCTCAATGATGTTGAATGGAGATGAGCTATCTCTCTTCTGCCCCTTTCCTTGCACATTCTTCTCTTGCACATGGGCTATTACAATGAGCACTTGGGTTGGTCTAGAAGGTGGCTTGGGTTGACCTTGCACATTGGGAGCTGCACTTTGATTACCAATACCTTGTTGAGTGATAGAGGTTGTGGATCATTTGAATTGGATGATTTTCCTTCTCCAATATTCCTTTTCTTGGATCATGTATTGGATGCTACACTTTGAGAAGGGGCTTGATTTATACCACAGAAATCTTCAACTTGCCAATTGACAAGTGTGGTCTCATTTGGAGGTGCCTCTTGCTAAGTTACTTCCTACTAGTTGATTTCCTTCTTGGCATGTCTCTTGTTCCACACCCGTTGTTGTCACCATAAGATCTTGATTCAAAGCACCATTGAAACACATTGACTAGTTATGAGGTTGATTGCATGGGAAACACTAGTCATATTCTTGAGCCATGTTATTTTGTACTAGTACCAAGGCTCTAGATGTGGATGCAACATTAGGATTGTAAGGATGAAATGGCCTATTAGCAGGAGGTTTGACTTGGTTCTGATTTGTAGTTTGAATGGGTGGCCTATTAGGCTGATATGGAGGTCTATTGGGTTGAGTTTGAGGTTGATATGATCTAAAATTTTGAGCTTGTTGCCTCTTAAGTGTCACCAACTCATTACCCAAGTTTTGCAAAGTTGTTTCATGACTTCTTGGAGCTCACTTGAGGTACTAGAAGATGAGGTAGAAGCTTCAGTCAAACTCTGATTTCTTGGAGCAGGAATGGAGCTAATGTAGGTGTTTGACTAGTGCTTGGGATCCTACTTCTAGATAGAGAGGCATAGGTGGCCTAGGTGCAAGTTTACTAGCTTGAATTAAGCAATTTTCAGCTCTAATAGCAATGTTATAGGTTCATGGGTAAAGTTATACCTCCATGGATTGAATCATCATGGCAATATCAGAATTTAAAGCTTTGAGGAAGTATAGAAAAGCACCTTCAGTTGTTGGTCTCATGGCCAATGGAATCCTATCCCATGTCTCTGGAATCTGAAGTTGAAGTTGGTCATCAATGTTCATTAGGAGCCCTCTTGATTGTTGTCAATTGTTCCAATAAAGACAAATTATCTCCTTTTCTCCAAATTGATTATGGAGGGTTGTGCACAAATGGTCCTAATTCTAGATAGATCTGCTGTTAGACTCTGAACCATTGCAAAGCTTTACCCTTAAAGGAGGATGCCAACAACTTAACAACAATGTCCATTTCAGACAATTTCATGAATAACATAGACATTTGCAATGTCCTAGATGTGGTCAATTGGATTTTTTTGGTTCTCTCTAGTGAAATATGGAATGTTCTTCAATGCTTGCAACTAGAATTGGATTTTGTGCATTGAGAGCAAGTGGGTTATGCTACTAGTGAATTTGACATAGGGATTGGGTTGCGCCATCCTGATTGGTCAGAGAACTCTAGTTGATTGAACGAAAGGCCTTCCAGGTGGAGGTGTTGATAAGGTTCTATTCGGTGGAGATGGAGACCTTTGAGCTCTTTTCCTCTTTTTCTCTATCTGGGGATAAGTGTAGATAGAAAAATAGTCCCTCTTCTCTAGTTCTTGACCTTGTTTGGATTCTTCTCATGAATATACCAAGTTTGGAATGTTGAAACTAGTGGATTATTTCCTTTTTAGAGTCCAAATCTACAATTTCAAAGCTTCTCACAAGTGGGGACTTACAACAAGTGCGCACATCAATCTTGCAATTAAAATGAAGACTTCTTTAATGTCCCATCGGACATGCAAAATTATTATCAAAAAAATTAAAACCCTCTAATTTGTCATAATGTGAATGAGCAAACGATGTTTTTAGGTAACATTGAATCATCTCTCAAGTTGTGGGACTTGTAGGCTTGAGATGATCCTCAGAGAAATGGTTCTTACTCCTAAACTACCTGCCACAATCTACTCTAATGCAAGAAAACTATCTAATCCTAATCTAACTTTCCAAGGGACCAGGGAGAGAGAGTGCATGAAAACAAAGCCTACACTAAAGTGGTGATACAACAAAAAGGAGGATGAGAATAGTATCCAATGTGTGAAAATAGAAAAAATGCATACTAGAAGGGGTGATAACAGTTCTCCACAATCTAACAACCACATTCACAACAATATTTCATGCACACACAATGATAATGAATCCTTGCAAGAGAATAAATAGACACAATATATTTGCAATGAGTTTTAAAGGGAAAAAGAATGCAAACAAACACAACAAGGGAAGATACATCCACAAAATTGCATCTATTGCTTCATATATATGCACAATACAATCTATTAAAAGATAAGGGCCTGGATCGCCATGCAAGGAGTCCACTATAAGGCGTGCACTAGAAACACATTGAATTTACAATTTTTTAATAGAGTTTTGCTACTTAAAAAGCTGTATCCCTCCTTTTCAATGAGCCTAACACTAGAGAGAGAGAGAGAGAGAGAGAGAGAGAGAGAGAGAGAGAGAGAGAGAGAGAGAGAGAGAGAGAGAGAGAGAGAGAGAGAGAGAGAGAGAGAGAGAGAGAGAGAGAGAGAGAGAGAGAGAGAGAGAGAGAGAGAGAGAGAGAGAGAGAGAGAGAGAGAGAGAGAGAGAGAGAGAGAGAGAGAGAGAGAGAGAGAGAGAGAGAGAGAGAGAGAGAGAGAGAGAGAGAGAGAGAGAGAGAGAGAGAGAGAGAGAGAGAGAGAGAGAGAGAGAGAGAGAGAGAGAGAGAGAGAGAGAGAGAGAGAGAGAGAGAGAGAGAGAGAGAGAGAGAGAGAGAGAGAGAGAGAGAGAGAGAGAGAGAGAGAGAGAGAGAGAGAGAGAGAGAGAGAGAGAGAGAGAGAGAGAGAGAGAGAGAGAGAGAGAGAGAGAGAGAGAGAGAGAGAGAGAGAGAGAGATCTTGAAATCTACCTTCCCACAACTTGCAAGATCTCATAAATGGAGCAAAATGATAGTATGTTTCTTGTAAAAGGATCCCCATGTTGTCCTATGACTTTCAAGTGAATGAAGAATGTCTACCCATGCCTCATTAAATGTTCTCCCAATCACCAATAAAATTATTATTGTGAAATGGGCACATTTTTTGAAAAATCACTTTGTCAATTCTTTATCAAAATATGAATTTATTGATTTCGTATGTTGGGATCGCATCCATGATTCCGACTAACATCCATTTTGCGTGATTCTCTGATAAATGCAAAAGATATGACAATCCTACACCAAGTGTAGGGCAAATTGTTTGGTCTACGGTATTTTTGCATTTTATGGGATTGAGTATCTATTTTATTGGATCTGGAGATGTTTCTTTTATTTTCACCAATCTACCCTCATTAAAATTAGGAAATCCATTTTTAGCATAGATGATGTCGTGCCCTTTTCGAAAAGTCCAATTTTGTGAAAATTAGAGCTCTGGGTCAAAAATTATGGCCGCTTGAAGTTCGAGGGTCGGGTATTAAATTTTCCTTGCATTACGACTATTGCAAGTTTTGGGGGAAATCATGTCCCTCAGGGTACTCTGACCATCCGGGCCTCCTTTCTCCACTTTTTTTGATTCCTTCTTTGTGTGGCAATTTCGGGTTTAGATGTCTTGCTTGTCCTGTGCGGCTTGAGCTGATTTTCTCCGCGTCGCCAACTCGGGTTTTCCTACCCCGCGTGTCTGCCATTTTGCTGAGACCATCGAGGCTATTGAATTCTGATTTTGCACAACACCATGTCTTGCAGCAATTTTGGATCTGTGGGTCTCACACGTTCCTTTGACCCCAACCTTTCCCGCAGCACCGCGTGGGACAATTTTTTTCCAGCTTTTTTCCGCATTTCACCCGCCTCTTAGCATTTCTGGACCCAAACTTGGTATGACAAACCTGGGGTCGCAATGAGCATTAGCTCCATCCACAACCCTCGCACTCCATAATGCACTAAAACATGCCTTTGACTTCATTTTTCAGATTTTTGCAAATTTTCACTAACTCCTTGGATTTTTCTAGGATAGTGGAGTTAGAGAAAAGAAAAGGGGTACCAAAATATGAATTTTGGCCTTTCACCTTTCTACTTGCTCCAACCTGAAGAAATTGTGCAAGTTATCAAAATTACCTTGGGGGTGAATTTTGGATAACAATACACTTATGGCTAAATCATCACTCACCGAATCAGCAAATCGTGATATACGCTTCGGTTATACGGTTCACGCACATATCCCCACATGTCGCACCTCATCATCATTATATATACACACTCATTAAAGTGTAATAGACACAAAACACTACTCGACCATTTCCTAATAGCGAACTCTCATTTACGGTTCATTCTTGACTACCGAGGGAAAAAAATTTAACCTCATTGCATACACTTCCCATACACTTAGGGGGCACGTTGCTCATATCATTCCATTTTTCATTCCATCCACAACATATTGCATTTTCTTGGGTGCATATAATTTTTCTTACTAGTGTTTTACATGATCACGTTACTACACATGTTAGACTGATTTCTTATGTGTCATTATCTATAACATACATACATGCAAATTCATGCCTTTATTTAGTGTGATTGTAGATATATGACTTTTACACGTGGCATGGATGCTCGCCTTCTACCCTTCCTATACTAGTTGCTAGGGGCATCCACATTTATCTTATTCAGATGCTATTGTTTCATTTTGTACTTAGTATCTTACATTTACTTGATCATACACGCTTTGACATATTGGTTATTACTCTAACATGCTAACGGGTGTTCCCTGTGTAACACTTATTTTGTAGGATTACATGTTTCCATGACTACTTGTGTGTTTGTCTATGCTTGTTTTCCATTGTTTTCCATTATATGTGGGTTTTTCCTATGTTTGTGTGCACACTTGTTTGTGTTTTTCATGCCATGACGACCTTGCGTGTCTTCCAAATCATGAGTGATGTCCCATGTTTACAACCTCTTTGTGCGGTCTACTTCTTACTTGCATGTTTACACTACTTTGTTTAGTAATTACTACATTATTTTTGTATTTTACACTTGTCTTATTTCTTGCATGTGTTTTTGGCATAACACTTGTTTTGGATAGCCATCCCCTTTCAGGCGCACCTTGGTTTCTACCAAGCGCTTTCCCATCCCTTCCTGCGGGCAGAGTTACATAGGTGAGAGTGTTTTACATCCTCCTTTTTGAGGCCACATTCTCCTTTCAAGCAATGTCACATGCACCCCAAAGAGGAGGGAATCATTGAGGGTTTTATAATAACACATCGTATTTACATCAGTTAAGATACAATGCACTTTCCACCCTAGGAATTGTGGGTTTACATACAATGAGTGAGTTTAGACCAGTCTTGAACTACATACACAACGGTTTGTACAGGGACATGGTGTCCTTAGCATTTTGGGTAGTGATTACATACTTGGGGGTTACAGTGGGTGTGCCTCTCTACACTACTTCAACTAGTTTATGTTAGATCACCCAAAAAATCGGGGATGTTACATAGATATCTTCGAGACATTTCAACAGTAAGTAGTCAAAGGTTAGAGGACACAAAGCGTTTCTCCCTACATTTTCTCGGCCCAGGGTGGTGTGAGATCGGCCAAAAACTTACAGATCTAAAGAGATACAAGATATCCTTCTATACCCTTTCTCTTGACATGGATGAGGTGCACATGTTCCATTTACACTTTCCTTTTTGTGTATTTTACACAATGTTTTTACATACATACATATTTGACTAATTGATTTTTTTCTCCTTGCAGGTCCGGTCGTATGAGAAACAAGTAGTCAAATTGGGGGCAATAACAACAAAACAACAACAAGAACAACATCAACAAAAACAACAACAAAAACAACAACAAAAAAAAATGGCGACAACACAATGATGACACACCGTGATGAAAATTTCCTTTTACTAACTATATAGGTACACTACATACCACATAAACTACACATGCATTTCATCCTAGGTTCACTCTCATCACTTTTTCTATGCACATTTTTCATCTTTAGAATTCCATGCTCCTCCACTTTTTCTTTTGTCATTCCACGCTTAAGTCTAGTCCATTGACATGTCTCTACCACACTCTATATAGATATCAGGTATGCATCTCTATCTACTTTATATTCGAGCGTTTAGATCACCAAGATAAAGTGGGGGCAAAATGTAGTCACAAGATCATGAACTTTAGGCATTAATTATCCTAGTGTCATACTACTAATTAGAAGGTTCTTAAGTGAATAAAGTAATAATTAATCCCACCTTTTGGTCATCTTCTTTTACCTTTTATTTCATCATTCCCACATATTTTCATATACATGCCCAGCTATTTCGGTATTGTCTTGTCATTTTAGCCTAAACCGGGGTGCCAGGGCTTGTACTTAGGCGCCACTGGGAACCCTAGTCCCACAGGTGCCTCGATTCATTTTCTACTTTTCACGCCTCTTTTTAGGCCTCTTCAGCAATTTTCATCCTTATCATTTTCCTAGTTGACCATATTAGGATTAATTACGAAATTAGAACAAGAGAACCCTATAAATAGAAAGTTATGACACCATAATGAGGGTCCTTGTGTTACTTACTACTATAACTCCATCTAGAGTTGATCAATTGCATCACTTGTATCCACATAGTTGTATGCATCAAGGCTAGGAGCTCTGTATTAACACACACAACATAGGGGGAAGGATTCTATTCTATTCCATGCACACATGCTAGTACATTTGTATAGTTATATTTTCTCGCTATTTCACAAACTCTGACTGATAGAGGAACACCTAGGGCACGACATGTACACACACACCAGAACTACATTTGGGTTGAAATGTAGTGCAGTTTTTCAATTAATAAGTGCACTATTGTGGCAGATGAGGTCGGTCCGATCCATTCATTTGCATTATTTTTAGGGTTTTGATACTTGGGCTTTGTATTTTCTTCATTCTAGGGTTTTTGGCAAAGCCATTGATCTTGGTGTGAATTCGGAGTGATAAAAGGGGAATGTTTGTGACACTCTTCTGACCCAAAAAAATTCAGATCCCAAAAACCTACGAGGACTACGGTTCCCGGAAGGATGGGAGAGCTTGGATGCCCGGTCCTCACAGTGCTCCATTCCAGGCTTATCCAACAATCCCACAATTTTTCGAGTATGATTTTGATGAAATACAGTACTTCCATTTTACAATGTTTCTAGCTCAGCATGCGCCTGGCAACATTGAGAACCAAGTATTTTATTTCGTTTATATTGCAATTAGGGTTTCATACTTTTGTGCTTAGTTTACTTGAATACACATTGTACTTAATTTTTTATTTACCTATTGCTCAATAACATCCGATTAGGCTAGAATGCTCATGTTTTAGTTAATCAGAAATCCAATTTCTGAAGGTCATCATTTACCTCATTCATGATTTCTTGAGCTCTCTTTACATGCCTGGGAAAATATGTTAAGGTCTGATAAAGATGTTGAAGCTTGGAATTAATGGTATTTACCCATACCAATGAGAGGTTCTTAGATGCCTCCTTGAACACCTTAATTATTAACTTGAATGTCTTTTTACTGCTCATATCTTCAACTTCTGAAATGATTCCTTCCCAAACATACTTTTCCTTTCACTGAACCTCCATCATTATATGCACTTTGAGGAGAGAAGTGGAAGCATATTGATATATCCAAGCGAGCTCAAGCATGTGATCTCTTCCCATGTAAATGATGGTGTATATCCAAGCTTGAATTCCTCTCCCCTTTGTGATGAGGTCTTGGGCTTCTTTGATTGCTTTTTGATCAATGCCAACTACTTGATGTGGAATGATGACATATGGAGAAACAAATGCACTAGGTTCTAATAAAGAGTGAATGTATAATGAGATTACTTTCACTTGTTCCTCTAGTTGTTCTTGATTTTATTTACCCTACTCAACTCTATCTATTACCTTAGCTGCCAAACTCATGAAAATTATGGATATCCTCTTCATGATTAGGATCTCCCATAGGGATCCTTGTTATCTTGTAGTCACCGATCTACATCTCGATTCATATTTATCCACCCTTGGACAAGACACTTCAAAAAATCGAGTCTTAATGGCATTTGAAATGATACGAGAGGTGGTCTTGGCCTTCCTTGAGTGGGAATGAATTGCATAAGCTTAGGGGTAATTTGTGCATCTAGATCTTGTGTTCCTGCCACCATCCTTTGAGGATCATCGATTAGGAGTTACACTCATGAGGAGTTCTCTCCCATAGAGAGGGAGACATAAGAAGTATGAACCTCTCGTGAAGGTAAAGTAGCTATGACATGCATAACTCGGAGCTAGGAAGACTCATGTCCACTACTAAATTCAAAGTGGAAAGGAGGTATGGGAGACCTTTTACGGCTTCTCTCAAGTGACATAATGAACTCACCAAGCTCTAGATATATTTACATCACTACCTGTTGGGTTGGAGAAATTTCCTAAGTCTTAGAGGGGCGTGCAAGCAGGCGCGTATACCCGTATAAGTTGCGGTTAACAAGGGTGCGCGAGAAAGACAAGTTTAGGACTTAGCCATTTTTGCAGGGCACGAACTAAAAATAGGATGGAGTGTAGATCAAGAAAATATGATAACAAGAAGACTTCCCAAGTAAAGAAAGAGTTATTTTGAGAACAAAGTGAAGAGAAAAGGTCATGCATAGTTTGCGCTAATAATAGGATTAAGCTAGAGCTTAATTACAAATTAAACTATTATTATCCTTTTTGTAAAAGTATGCAACTATTGGCACATGACTATTTTAAGCATGCTAACCTATTTTGAGAATGCATGGGTGGTGAAGGAAAGTCCCCACCCCTATAAGTATGTAGTATTCTTCCTTGTTTTATATAGTTTTGAGTTGTATTGGATTTATACTGTTGGTATGAACTTGCACACATGAATCTATGAAAGTATTTTCATGTATTCAACTATTGTTTTGTGATGAGTTAATGTAATGGATCATTGGGGATGGATATTGGTTGTTGATGTCTCTATTCATGGTACTTGTATGGTAAATATGATATTTATCCTTATCTGATTCATTATGCACTATGGTTGTGATTTGATTCTTGTTATGTTTTACATTTAATTACTTGATTTGGTTATGGAATATATGAATATGCATGCTAACATCTTGACAAATCCCACATAAAAGATGAACTGGTACCTTTACGCTTTGGGTGAGCATCCGAGATCGATCCGGTTGAAGTGCCGTGAGCCTAGGAAATTGAGGGGAAAATAAAGGCTACATTTTAGTTTCATTTTGGGACCTCTTTTCAAACTCTTTTCCGTGATGTTGCATGATGATGCCGTATTGATTATATCTTGCAGCTATTGAAGATTGGGTATACGAAGGACAAGAGCGGTTGCATGAAGTAATGGTTATGGACCTAATTTCAATGCACGTAAGTGGGTGGAAGAAAATCTATATCACGATCTCTATGAAACGTTATTTTTACTTTCCAATAGATTTGTATAAGTGGTTTTCAACATATGCATAAAAGAAAAGTTACGATTACTGGACCAAAAGGTTTGGATGCAGGAAGATTACTAGAATTTGTTTGATGTAGATGAACCTTGGACGCGTGTTGTAGATCATTGGTGGGCTGGTGTTGTGCACAGTTATACTTTGGAATACGTTGTTTTGATGTATTCGTGTCTGGAAGTTGCTGATTTTGAGTTCTTGCATGAGCCCAAAGGATCTTACATTCACGCTATTCCTTTGGCAATTAAGATCTTAATGGTGGTGTTGAGTTTAGAGTGCTACCTATGACTAGCTAAACCCATGAAGCGCGGGAGAGGAATTGTCAAATAAACATGATGTTGAGGAGTACATGGAGTTATGAAGGCATAAGTATCGCAAAGGATTTAAATCTCATGAAGAAGATGTGGATCTAGAGCATCTGGTTCTCCCAACCTTAGGAAAGCATGGTAGAGAATCCCCTTCATCTTCAGATGAGAGTACATCAGAGGAAGAAATATTGAGGACCTTGGGCACACATATGATTCCACCTAGTAACCTAGCCCTTGCACTTGGTGTTCTACTTCTAGAAAGAATAATTGATCAATATTCAATTATAGGTAATCTAATAGCTATAGGTAGATATAATTTTCCTTTAAATATAGAAGTGCATGAAAACGCGTACACCTATGGTAGCAAAACCATCATCTTTTTTTGGGGGACCGATTGGAGGAATAGTTTCTGGCACATCATAAGGACATAGTGTGGGCGGGTAAAACATTGTGAATACGTTTAGAAGTAGTAAAACTTTGTAGATTGTGGGAATTCAATTTAGTAACACTATTGGGACTCATGAAGTACATCCATTGGTATGTTTCTGCTACAGGAGGTGGATGGGGGACCAGGAGGCTTGGGATCAAGTGGATCAGGTGGTTCTAGTGGTGGAGGAAATATTGGTGGGGTTATGGTTTTGGATCGGTGGACAAGGTCCACACCCTCATCAACCACAACAAGTTTACTATGATATGTTTATTCACTTTTCAAAATATATAGGTATTGAAGATGTTACAGAGAATGTGCACAAGTGTAAGATGCTATGGCATGCTAAGGAATTACAACCTCAAATAGGAAGGTGATCCAATTTTCTACTACTCTTTAAGGGCATGCACATAGATGGTACATGAAGTATGACCCGCATCATAACTTGGTGGATTATAATGATTTTTGCTTTGCATTTCTAGCAAAGTTCCATATTCTGAGTTTGAGAAGAAAAGTATCAACACACTTAAGGACATTAAGTAGGGATTATATGAGAGCATGAGGGAATACGATGCACATTTTAAAACTTTTTTTGTCAAATTTTTCTTATGACATACACCCTAGTCAACATGTACAATGGTTTATTGGTGGGATCTTGACTCCTTTTTGAAGGGTGTTATCTCATAAGACCTTTGTAGATCCATGTGACGCTTTGGAAGAAACTCTATGCCTTTGAGGCATTTGAAAGTGTGGACATTGGATTAAGTCCATTTTTAGAGAGCCTGATTGCAGCTATGGAGAAAGCCGTTGGAGAAGTTATCTACTAATTCAGCCTATGAGACATGCAGTGGAATATGGTGTATAGATTGTGAAGTTGAAGGACACAACAAGGATAGCTTCCCTTGCAAGTCGGTGTGTGCCATGGTGCTGAAGATTTTGTGAGATCTGTCATTTGGACCATGATGTGAGTAGATGCCCTCTTTTACAACATGTGATCCGGAAGAATGTCTCTATGTATTATAAGATTTGTAAAACTCATACCCATAATACCTCTGACTGTAGATTGATTAATCACATTCATAAAGCCATTGTCAATTAATCTTGGTGTGCACCAGACTAGTGTAGCAAGTGGATCTAAGGAACAAGAAGAACAACATAATGAAGGGCACAATAATGGGGATAACATGAATAAAGGATTTTATGGAGGATATAGAGGTCGAGGTCACGGTGGTGGTAGAGGAGGATTTCCTAGAGGAACTTGTTATACTTGTGGATCTCAGATCATTATTAGTGTGAGTTCCCTTAGAATGTGGTTTGTTCATGGTGTGGGAAACAACACAAGTTTGAAGAATGTCCTGACTTATATGAGCACATGAGAAAGCAACACAAACAAGATAAGGGTGTGGGAATGATTAAGGTACAATGTGTAGTTGAAGATCAATGGATGCCTAAGGTAGCACTTTTGACTCAGTTTACCTATTTTAGTTACCACATGCGAGAGGCTACACGCGCACATGAACCTCGAAGTATAAGCCAACTATAACAAAGAAATAAGTGATTAATGCTAAGTATCTTGATGTTATACATTAGAAAGAGGTTTACTAGGAGACTATGGAACTTATTAGGAATCTAAAAAAATATATTTGAGCTGAAGGAGTAGGCATGCGTGATGAAACGATCAAATAAATTTGAACTCTCATAGAAGGATGTAGATGATTTGAAAGAGGTTTGTATAATGTTGTTCCTAGAGAATATAATCCCTCTATTAGGAGAATGGTTGAGAGAGAAGAGACCGCGTACGTAGGTTGAGAGGTAGATACTTCATATAAGTCTGCTCCCACATAATCATGAGCATGATAAGGAGATTACATGCGATCATACATGGATGACTTAAGAAATATTCTAATAGATATAGGTGTGAAGTTAATGTACTCACATTGGATTCTTGGAACATGTGTTGTTGATGGCGAATCACGACTGCCCTGGATGTCTGCCCGACTCTGAAGGTCGGTTCCTATTCCTTTGTTGAGATGCACACATAAAAATGTAGAGGTTTACTCAAAAACCTAATCTAACTTTCCGAGGAGACGGGGTAAGAAGATGCATAAAAATAAACCTAAACTAACAAAGGTGATGCAGGAATGAAGAACACTTGTCTTGCCAATAAACACAAACCATTAAAATGCAATGCAAGATCATGCCATGAGATAACCAAATTTGTAGTGAAAGATCGGGAGGATGCAAATGAACATAGAGAGAGGGTTGAGAATCATCCACGAGACATGCATTATTTTCTCAAAGATTGATACTGATACACTACAAAATGCGAGAGGCAAAGTTGCATTACTGATTTTAGATGGGAGGTTTGAACTCCACAAATTCGCCTACCAAAGAGAAGAAGGGAGGGAAAAACAAGAATGTCCAACCTTTAGAAAGAAGCCCCTCCTTACAATTTATAGGAAGAATGAGAGAGGGAAGAGAGAGGAATTCCAAATCTACCCCAACCACCTCCAAGTTGTATTTAATTCATCTCATTATGGCGGTAGGTGAGAACCCTAGCAAACCCAAAAAATGGCAGAACTATATTTTACATTTTTGAAGAACTTTTCTCACCCAATTAAATATATCCAGTCATAGTTGGATAGAGGACCTTGTAATTTTCGAAAAGTCCAACCTTGCGTGAATCGAGCTCCTGTGAAAAGTTATGGCCATTTGAATATCTGGGTCAGGGTTTGCTTCTGTCGGGTTGGGGTGTCAACGCTCAAAATGTTGTGCCTCCTGAAGGTGCGCCTTGGCGCATCCATCCTCATGTCAACATACTTTTAAGTGTGCCATGGGTGCTGAAAATTGGTGTGGTGACCTTCTAATCTGGCGCTTTTCATGCCTGCCTTGTCTGCTCGACTGAGTGCAACTTTTTCCATCATCGGGGCATTTAAAATCATGTCGACATGTTAAGGGCTGACTTTTTCCATGTCGACATTTTTCCATTCGGCGCCTTTTGCAATCACTTTGGGTGCACAACTTTTTCCATGACACCTTCTAATCTGCCTAGCATGTACTTTTCCTTGCTGGGCATAGCTTGCCTGGTGGCATAAATAAATGTCGGGTTTTGAGTTTCTTTGATTTCCATATTCTTTTGTTTGTCTATATTTACAGGGGGGAGATATATACAACAATTTGGTGACTCAACGGGATCACCTGCCTGCTAGGTAGAAGATCAGTGGCCTTTTAGCAATCCATTGGGCATGGAGTCATAAGAAATAACTGAAACCAACACGATATCGATCCAGAGCACGATCCACAACTCCTTCTCTCGAGAGCACATTTGGAATAGAAATTCAACCTGAGAGCAACAAAACTTGTGCTGAAGCACTTAGGGAAATTGAAACCTAACTACAACAAGACAATGTGCATCTGCACTTAGAGGAATTGAAATCTAGGCTAATATTTACAAGGGTAAACCTTTTCCTTTTAGTAGTGATGTTTAAGATAGATTCCGTTAAGCTTGGAATTGGGAGTTCTTCTCCATCAATGTAGACAATTGGAAGGCATTACTACTTTTACATCCGTGACCATGTAGGGGCCACTCGAATGGCATCAAACTTGGAATGCCTTCTGGTTTTCCCGATCTGCATCCCATTTGAGAACTAGGTCCCCTTCTGGAAGGTCCTTGCTCTTGCCTTCTTATCAAACCATCTTTTTACTAAGGCCTGATCCTTCTCAATCATTCTAAACTGCATGTTCTCTGATTTCTTCCAATTCCATCAACTCTGCATATCTGGCCTCCATTGGTTTGAACTCGAGACAACTCATTGCTTCATGAGCTCCAATCTTTGGTAATTCTAATGATATAGGCAATACTGCCTCTTTCCCATAGACCAACTTGTAGGGAGAATTACTGTAGACCTCTTTGGCATTATCTGTCAGCCCATAATGCTGATTTTAGCTTGGTATGCCATGTCCTTTGGTTTTCATCTAGAGTCCTTGATGATTCTTAGAAAATTCTTGTTCGTGGACTCTGCCTGTCCATTACCCTGCGGGTAATAATTTGAAGAGGTGCTCAAATAGATTCCATTCTTGACAGCCCATTCTGTAATCTTGGAACCTATGAATGCCAATGCATTTATGCGATATGATAGTGGTGGCACACTTGAACTAGTCACTATTCCTTCATAAAAGTCTAGTATGTTAGACTCATTTGCTTCTTTGAGCGCTATTGCTTCGGTCCACTTGGTGAAATAGTCATTGCCATGAGAATCCACTTGTGGCCTTGGCTTGAGTTTGGATTGATGACCTTGATGAAGTCCAATCCCCATTGCATAAATGGTTGGTCAACCAAAATTGGGTGCAATGGAAGCGCTGCTAGTCTTTCTTTGCCTGTGAAGAGTGCACATTTCTTACACTTTCTTATCCATGTATAGCAGTCGTTGAACATTGTGGGCCAATAATACCCTGCCTTCATTATCTTGAGAGCTGTTATCTCTTGGGAAAAATGTCCTCTGGAATCTCCATCGTGAAAATCTCGTAACACCCTCTCAATTTGACTGTCCCAATGCACCTCAATAGAACTCCATTGATGTCTTTCTTGAACAAAACACCATCAACAAGCACATATGGAATGGCTTGTAATCTAAAGTATCTCCTCTTTGCTTTGCTCATTTATGGAGGGCATAGGCCTATCTTGTAGGAAGTGTATCATATTCTGAGTCCAACAAGGAGCGGGCACATCATCATTTTCCTATTCTTGACCATCTGTAGTACCAAGACAGTCTCTTTTTCATCACCTGCTTCAACTTGCTGACTTGAGGCTAGTTGTTCACATAATCCCTTTCCATGGACCAGCTTAGTGACCTTAATTTGATGTCATATTCCATGACACGAGTGATCCATCCTACACGTTTCTCATTCAGATCCTTGTTTAGAAGGAAGTCCTTGACTCACATGAGAGACCAATAATTGGATCTTGTTGTTTGAGACTAGGTGCTTGAATTTCTTTAAGCTCTGATCTTTGTGAGGACATGCTTTTCGATGAAAGAGTACCTAGTTTCGTATTCCTCCAAGCCTTGACTGAAGAAAGCAACTGGTTGTTCTAATCCCTCTTTGTTTTGTTGTACCAGGATTGCAGAAATTGTGTCTCCACCACCGAAGGCATATAGCATGAAGTCCTTGGAGAAGTCTGGATTGACGAGTCGAGCTTGAGATATAGCCTCTTTTATTGCCTCAAAACTTGCCTTGCCTTCAGATGTCCACTTAAATGCCATGCTCTTCTTTAACATCAGTGTTATTGGCTTTACGAGAGCTGCAAAGTTTGGAACAAACCTGCGGACAAAATTGATCCTTCCTAAGAAGCTTTGAAGAGCCTTCTTGTGACTTGGCAATGGAAATGCTCGAATTGCTTCAACTCTTTCTAGGTCAATCATCAACCCCTCCTTTGAAACAATATGGCCTAGAAGTTTTTTCCTTCGTGAGCCAAGAATATGCATTTTTGGGATTGATGATACCCCAAATCTTCTACACCTCGAAATACCTACCTTAGATGAAAGAGGTGATCGTTTGCATTTTGGAGAATACGGTGATGTCGTCAAGATATATCGAGAACTATTTTATTGATCAATCCCTTGAATGCCATATCCATTGCCCTTTGGAAAGTGGCTCCAACATTTGATAGCCCAAATGGCATCTTCTTGTAGGCATAGGTGCCCCATTTGGTGGTGAAATCCATCTTGAACTAGTCATCTTCTTTCACCATTATCTGATTATACCCTGAGTAGCCATCTAGGAGAGAATCTCTCCGAACCGGATACCACTTGCAATATTTGTTCCATTGAAGGAAGTGGGTAATGGTCTTTGAGAGATGCCCTGTTGAGGTCTCGGAAGTCCACACACAACCTGATTTCTCTGCTCTTCTTCTGTTGGAACCAAGTTTGCAACCCATCTTGAGTGCTTGATCGGGAATATAATGCTTGCCTCTATTAGCTTGTTTAGCTCTTTCTTCATTAGAGGCTCAATGTGAGGGTTGACTGGTCTCTGCTTTCTACCTGATGGGCTTAGCATTTGGATCCAATTCTATGGTATGTTGTGCCAACTTTGGATTGAATCCTCTTAAGTCTTCATAGCTCCAAGCGAAGACATCTGGAAATTCTTGGAAAAGTTGTATGAAATCTGATTTCTCTTGCTCAGTGGCCACTTTACCAATTTGAAGTGTTTTGCCTTCCCCAACCGGAATTGGCTCTGAATCTTCTCTCTTGACCTGTATGTTAGCCTTTTCCTTACGGAACTAGTCGTTAGGGTTGAAGATAAACTCAATGTTACTAAACCCTTGGGAAGCTTGTTTGTCTGCATTTACACTACTTGATCCCGTCTTTGCTTTGCTCTAGTTTGTCTGATTCCTAGCTTGAGAATTCAGCCTCTTCTTGCAAAAAAAATTGATCATTGATCGTTCTCAAACACTTCCCGACTTGTGTTATTATCTGGGCTAGCTTTGGCCTCACAATCACATGGATATGTGGTTGTGTTTTTTTCCCTTCGATGTTGTCAACCACATCAAGCGTTGCTCAAGCTGCTGCGAGCCTATCGCGGCTTCATTTTTCTTCTAGGTATGGACACGATGTTGAAAGCTTGAAATCCTCAATGAGGTCCCATACCTATTCTTGTAGTTCTTGAGCGGGTCATTCTTTGTAGCATGTTGTCCCTAACTTGGTTTGATTAGCTCGCTATCCCCGAAACACTGCAAGTTCTTTATGCCCTTTTTCTAGCCTGATGAAGTCCATGAATCAATGCCTCGTATTCAGCCGTGTTGTTTGAACAGGAAAACTGGAAATGAAAAGCTGAAAAATATTTGATGTCTTGTGGTGAAATCAACATTGCACCACCTCCAACACCTTGTCTGCTTCTCGAACCATCGAAAAATAGTTGCCAAACTTCGTTGTCATCCTTTTGTTAATTTGAATGATGTCGGGAATGGGTGAATTTTCTTCGTGTACACAATACACGCCCAATTCAGATTCTTCAATTTCCTTGTATGGGTCAAATTCATGACTCTTGTTTGCCCATTCATCCAAAGTCAAATAAGGAATTCCCTCGACCTTAGTACCTATTTCTAGATCATTTGAACACTCCTCCTGATCAAAGGCTGAGAAATTTGCATTGATAGGACTTGGCACATGAGGTTCAATATGGAAATTGGAAATTGGTTCTAACTTGATTGTTGCTTTGGCCCCATACCTCATCCTGAAAATCATGTGTGACCAATCTGCAGATAAATATCCACCGATTTTTGTAGTGAAGTCTCTTGATAGACACAACGCAAAGAGTGGTGGAAGGTCAATCACAGACACATCTTGCAGAACTGTAACATTAGGACAGGCATGTAGTGTTAGGCTTAACCCTTTTATGACCCCAACTGTTTGAACTGCTTTGTTCCATCATCTATCTACTCCTTTCAACACTGGCTCATACTTCAGACCCAGTTGATCCACTATTTGCTTCGGCATCACTGAACTACTTGCCCCTGAATCTATCATGTAGTTGTGTACCAAGTGGTTTCCAATAACCAATGACACATAGAATGGTGGAGGCTTCAAATTCTTGCTTGGTTGACCCCCACCCGATTTTTGCCATTGCATTAGTGAGAACTTTCTCTGTCCCGGTTTGATACATTCGAGGCAGACCAATTAGCCATTGCAGCTTGCAATAAATCTCATTGCCCTGAGATCGCTAGTGATTCCCACATGGAAATGTTCACATGTGTCTTCTTCATTTGATCGATGATGTTGAAAGGGGATGATCTATCTTTTTGTTGTCCCTTACTTGGCTTGACCTTTTACGGAGCTTGAGCAGTGCATGTGTTGCTTCTTATAGGTACCTTAGGCTGATTTTACACATTTGGAACTGCATTTGGTCTACTGACCCCTTGTTGTGTAGGAGTGGGCTGAGAAACAACTGGATTAGATGGTTGCCCCTCTTCTATGCTTCTCTTCTTTGGCCAGGTGTGTTGTAGCCATGCCCCTTGAAAAGGTTGTTGGTTAACTCCACGAAGTCTTCCATTTTCGATTGGCAGCGTGGTTTTGTTGGAGGTGCTTCTTGTTGTGTTTCTTCTTTGTTGATTCCCTCCTTGGCTTGGTTCTTGAGACACACCAATGGTTTGCACCATCAAGGCTTGATTTAGTGCACCATTGAAACATCGTTGTTGATTGTGAGGTAGATTGCAAGGGTAACACTAGTCGTACTCCTGTGCCATGTTGTTTTGTGTTGGAACCAAGGCTCTTGAGGATGTCGTTGCATTTGGATCATACGGTCAAAATGCCTGGAAGCTTGAGGTTGTCCCTAGTTTTGGTTTTGATTTGCAGCCTTTGGTGGTGGTCTATTTTGTTGGTATGGGGCCTAGCACAGTATTGTGCTTGAGGTTGATACGGTCTAGCACTTTGAGCTTGCTGTCTTTTGATAGTCACCGGCTCATTTCCAAGGTTCTGCAACTGTTTCATAACCTCCTGCAATTCCTTTGAAGTATTTGAAGAAGTCGATGCCTCATTATTGCTTTGATTTCTAGGAGTTGGAATGGGATTCAACTGCGGTGCTTGATTTGGTTGTAGGATTTCCCATATCCGGATAGAGAGGCATTGGTGGCCTTGGTGCAAGCTTGCCTAGCTTGGATCAAAGCAGTTCTCTCTGCTACGATAGTTGTGTCATAGGCCCCACAGCAGCGTTGTCCCTCCCATTGATTGGATCATCATGGAAATGTGTGAATTTATAGCCTTTAAGAAATAAAGGAATGTGCCTTGGCGGTTGGTCTAACAACTATTGGAATCTGTCCCATGTCCGTTGGAATCTGAAGTTGAAATTATCATTTGTTAGTTAGGAGCTCTTTTGATTGTCGTTAGTTGTTCCAATAAAGACAAATTTGTCGCCCTCTCCCGAATTGGTTGCGAAAGATTTGAACAAAGTTGGTTCCGATTCGTAATAGACCCTGTTGTTAGGCTCTAAACCCTTTGTAAGGCTTTACCTTTAAAAGATGAAGCCAACAAACTTGACTTATTTGCAACATCCATTTCATTTATTTCATGGATTGCACATGCATTGGCAATATCTTGGATGTGGTCAATAGGAGTAGTATGATTTTCTCCTGTGAAATAGGGGATATTCTTTAGCGCTGCAATTGGAAACTGATTCTGAGCATTTAGGGCGAGTGGACTACTTCCCGTGAAATTGATAAAGGGATTCGGTGGTAGATGTGCCATTATGATTGGCCTAAGAACTCTTGGTTGATGCGAGAAAAGGTCTACCAGGTGGAGGTGTAGACAAAGTCCGGTTAGGTGGAGATGGTGATCTTTGTGGTCCTCTTCCTCTCCTTCCTCTGCCTAGTGATAGTTGCAAGTAGAAAAATAGCCCCTCTTCTCGAGTATCAGACCTGGTTCGAATTCTTCTCATGTGCTTGGGAAACTTTTGCTGCTACACTGCTGAATTCTATCCCTTTGGAGTTGCAGATGTGTTAGAGAATGAGCCTCAAAAGGATGGATTCTACCAAGTTACACACCAAACTTGACAATATTAAAAATAGAATTTAAAACTTTGAAGGACCCGGAAGATACAGTTCTTCAATTCGGTTATCGGGTCTTGTTGTGCAGCTACTAATCCCTGAAAGGTACAGGTGAAACTCAGGTCATGCAAGGCAACTTACAAAACCTGAAATACACTGTGTCGGAACTTGGGACATGCTCGACACCTGGGAAAACCTGAAATACTAAAAACTATGAAATTTTGAAAGTCAAAATCTCAAAAATCTAAGAATACCCTTTTGAAATATTATCCCCGATCTATCAATTGGTGAAATTTTGACTTGTTTTGAGCAAGTTAAGCCCTTGAAAATTGATTTCGGAGTTCAGCCTGGAAGGTGAAAAAAATCTGAAATTGTAAAACTTGCAATTTCTAAGTCCAAATTTCTTGAAAATTCCTTCAAATCTTGTGGAATGACCTCTTGGTCCCACCGGGCATGCCAAAACTATTGATGGCGAATCACAGCACCCTTAAATGTCTGTAACTCGATGGGTTGAGACTCTCAGTGCGATTGCATAACATGGAGCTTTTCCCAAGTGTGGGACCTTGTGAATCGGGAAAGCTCTCCGGATGAAAGTTCTATTCCTCATTGAGATGCACACATAAAAATGTAGAGGGTTTACTCAAAAACCTAATCTAACTTTCCGAGGAGACAGGGGGTAAGAAGATGCATAAAAATAAACCTAAACTAACAAAGGTGATGCAGGAATGAAGAACACCTGTCTTGCCAATAAACACAAACCATTAAAATGCAATGCAAGATCATGCACAAATAACCAAATTTGCAGTGAAAGATCAGGAGGATGCAAATGAACACAGAGAGGGTTGAGAATCATCCACAAACATGCATTATTTGCTCCGAAATTGATCTGATACACTGAAAATGCCAAGAGGCAAAGTTGCATTATAGTTTTAGATGGGAGGTTTGAACTCCACAAATTCACTGCCAAAGAGAAGAAGGGAGGGGAAAAACAAGAATGTCCAACCTTTAGAAAGAAGCCCCTCCTTACAATTTATAGGAAGAATGAGAGAGGGAGAGAGAGGAATTCCAAATCTACCCCAACCACCTCCAGATTGTATTTAATTCATCTCATTATGGCGGTAGGTGAGAACCCTAGCAAACCCAAAAAATGGCAAACTGTATTTTGCATTTTTGAAGAACTTTTCTCACCCAATTAAATATATCCAATCATAGTTGGATAGAGGACCTTGTAAGCTTTCCGAAAAGTCCAACCTTGCGTGAATCGAGCTCCCTGTGAAAAGTTATGGCCATTTGAATATCTGGGTCAGGGTTTGCTTCCTGTCGGGTTCGGGGTGTCAACGCTCAAAATGTTGCACCTCCTGAAGGTGCGCCTTGGTGCATCCATCCTCACGTCAACATAATTTTAAGTGCACCATAGGCACTGAAAATGTGGTGTCGGTGCCTTCTAATCTGTGGGGAGCAACTTTTTCCATGTGGGGCTTTCTAATCGTCGCTTGCAGGCTGACTTTTTCTATGTCGGCGCCTTATAATCTACGCCAAGGGTGCAACTTTTTCCATGTCGGTGCCTTCTAATCTGCACCTGCGGGGGTGTAACTTTTCCATGTCGGTAATTTCTAATCTGACCTTCGCCAGTAGCGCGACTAGTGGCGTAAATAAATGTCAGGTTTTGAGTTTCTTTGATTTCCATATTCTTTTGTTTGTCTATATTTACCAGGAGGGAGATATAACAAGGAATTGAGTAGTACATATGCACCCACGATTAGAGACCGTGAGGTAATGAACCATCTAAGCGAGGAGTGATACAATGGGATGATGCTTAGTTAGTTAGTGATACTAAAAGTATTGCTTATGATAACTAGGTACATGGAACGTATGAAGTAGTTAGGTAAGAGATTAAGAACACGATTACTCGTGTGATCCGGACAAATCTTTGATAAACGTTTGAATTATAACCAAGTACCTTAGTACACTAGTGAAGGGAATCCTAATGTATTTTACATTTGCCATGGAAGCCCAGTGGAAGAATGAAGGATATAGACAAAACATCTTTGGTATATACTATGTGTGGGACAATAATAAGTTGGTGGACTACACACAAAGACAAATTATTAGAATGATGATAAGTGAGAATCACCTTTTCTACTAGGTTCCTAAGAGCAACGTACCTTATTAATTATGAGAATTTCATGGGAAGAACCCCGCTCGCATCATTTATGGTAGTGTGAGAGACTTTAGATGGAGGGCTAGGAGGCCTTGCCACCATCACTCTAGGTACATTAGTTCTATGCCACCCTAGCGCTTTGTGTGCATGCATGGTATGTTCATGTAGAATTGACAAGAGAAATAGTTAATTGGTAGGAGATGACATCATGTATGATTCATACTTTTGATTACTTTTCTACTAAGTCTCTGGTCAATGAGGTACTACAGATTATGAAGCACCTTAATTTGAGAGATAGCGAAGGTGAAGAAATTCGATAGATATGTTTGAAGAGCTCGATTTAGAGTGCGCCTTGACCTAGAAGAGACTGAGGAAGAAGAAATGGTCGCGCTTGGGAAGAAAAGGAAAAGGGTAAATTGTTATGCATGATAAATGATGATGATGATGAGGAAAATATTACGGATGGTAACCACATGGAAGGTACGTTCAAGGTAATGAAAAAGCAGATGCAAAGGTGCACGCGTATCATGAGCCTATGAAAACAAATAAGGTTAACATTGGAATAGATATAGAGCCTAAGGAGGCCATTATTGGTGACTATTGGTTGGAGTAGGAAGTTGCTAAGATCATTGAACTCCTGCATGAATTTTAGATTTTTTTCGTGAGGTTATCATGAGTTAAAGGGATTACACCCTTATTTAGGTGAGATGTGAATCAAGCTTAAAGAAGGTGCATGCTTGATTAGGAAGAGGCCTTACAAGATGAATCCTAATCTATGCATCAAGGTAAAGGAAGAAATTGATAACATGCTCAAGTATGGTATAATTGAGCCCATTGAGGAATTTGAATGGGTTAGTCCCATGGTCATCAGTATTAAAAAGGATGGGAGGATAAGGATCTGTGTGGACTACAGAGAGTTAAATGCTTCATGTGTCATTGATCCTTTTCCCACCCCATTGATGAAAAATATCCTTGAGAGAGTTATAGGGCATGGGATCTATTTTACTGATGGATTTTCAGATTATCATCAAGTGCGCATAGTGAAGGAAGATTAGGAAAAAACAACTTTCACCACTGAGTGGGGAAGTTTTGCATACACAGTGATGCCCTTTGGATTGAAGAATGCGCCAGTTGTGTTCTCGTGCATTATTGTACAATATTTTCAGGACTTCATTCATAAGTTTTTACAGGTATATCTGGATGACTGGATAGTATATGGCTTGGTCAAGGATCATTGTGAGAATTTAAGGTTGATGTTTGAGAGGTGCAGAAATTGAACATCTCTCTGAATATTAAGAAGTGCATCTTTGCAACACCTTTTGGCACTTTACTTGGGCATATTATTTGTAAAGAAGGCTTGTTGGTAGATCTAACCAAGATAGTTGTGATCTTGGGTTTGGAAGAACCTAATAATCAAAGTGAAGTGTGCAAATTTTTGGGACATACAAGGTATTACAAGAAATTCATTAAAGGCTATGTAAATATTATCACACCCTTGGAGGAATTGTTGAAAGCTAAAGGAAAATTCTATTAGGGTGACACACAATAGAAAGCATTTGAAACACTGAAGGAAAGTCTTACTACTGCACCTATTTTGTTCTTTCCTTCATGGGAAAAACCATTTTATGTTCACATTGATGCTTCAGAATGATGATTGGCCCAGTGTTAGCAGAGCCGAAGATGGAATAGTGGATCACCCCATCTATTTTTCAAGCATGAAGATGACACGTGCAAAACAAAATTAAACAACTAGTGAGCGTGGGGCTTTTCTATGATCTATGCACTAAATAATTTCAAATAATACTTATTAACAACACCATTTATCTTATTTCTAGATCATATGACACATAATTATTTGGTCAACAAGCTTGTCTTACAAGGGAACATTTGTAGGTAGATACTACTATTTAGGGAGTTTCATTTTATAGTGGTTGTCAAACTAGGTAAAACTAAATTAGGGCTTGACTCACAAACTTAGACCTTAGACTCCATTTGAGCTCCAAACTCTTGGATATCACTCTATGTTTTTCTCCGTTTCTACAATGAGTTTGAGTTCCTTATTTATAGGATTTCGAAGAGCTTTTACCGGAGCACGGAGTAAACCGGAAACCGGAACGGGTTACCCAGGGTGACCACAAAATCCTACTTTATGAAAAGTAGGATGACATGCATGGGTACACGCCACCCATGATAACACCTTTAGTTAGTGGGGAGGTCCACCACGCTTTCGATAAGACTCGAAGGAGAATCTTATCTCTCTTTATTATGGATGGCAACAAGCTGCCATCATAGCTCTAAGGACTATATACGACTTTGGGTCCAACATTATCATCGATGAGTGAGATGATTCCTCATGCCTATCCTCAAGATGAAGTTGTCGAGCATTATGTTCAAACCATAAATGAGATAAGGATGCGATCCCATCTTCATTCTGTTGAGATGACGCCTTGTAGGAAATAGGTAATGGTTTGGAATCATGCAACATGTATCCTGAGAGTGGAGGATGAATATTCATGGTGTGATGGAGTATAATCCTTCTCCACAATTGTCCATTCGGGTTGGCATGATGACTTTGAAAAACATTATTTTTTAGATAATAATGTATTTTTACACACAAATTTATTTTACAATTGATCGGGATATTTACGGCGTATCGGGAGAAACATTCAACAACGGATTTGTCAAGAAATTTTAGTAGGCAAATACTTTAACAAAAATACTTAAAAGTGATTAGCTATGTATTTCCTATCCCAGTGTACTTGGCCGATTCCAAATATCATTTTGTAAAGGATGTCCTTCTAGCCAAAGTCTTGAAAACTCAAATCTCCATAGAGTATTAGGTGCGGGAATCAAGCGCCTTAATATTAATCCTTGATGGGCCTATTTTCATTACTTGTGCTCAACATATCTGGAGTGCCTCCATTGCCCAATGCAATATGCGAAAACCATATGATCTGTGATTGTGTGGAATTCAATTGTAGGTATACGGATCTACAAATCTATAGGCAACCTCTGTCATCGATAAGGTGATACTGAAATAATTCCTCGGGAAAGAAGTAAATATTGTGCTTCCCAAGACATAGTATTATCACACCTTTTCTTTGATTCCGAGATAATTCGACAAGTTCGGTTTCCCATATGCTTTCAACAAATTAATGAAAGATTTGAGTGATATTAATATTTACGGTAAAATTTAATTCTCTACTAGCAAAGTCTGCAAGAGAATTATCTTTTCCTTTATGTGTTCGACTTCAAAGATGAAATTGTCGAACCACATTCCCCATCTCTGCGCATTCTATTAAATGCGGTCTTATTAAACGGATCACCATTGTTTATTATTTCCTTGAAATCTTTAAGATTCGTTACGAGAATGAAATGTTCATTTTGAACAAAGAATAAGATAGCTTTAATAGCCTTCTTTGCTCAAGATTTTCCTTGTGAGTTGAATGATATTTCAACTCGAACCACGAAAAGAACCAGATGTGAATCTACATACCTTTTCTTTACCTCATTCTATTCTTTCTTTGAGAATAGCTCCCCAAAAATTCTCACTTGCATCTGTTTCAATTATCTTCAATCCTTGCCTGGTAAGGACATAATAGGTAAGCTAAGAGCCCATTTCTTTATTATTTTTATAGCACTGTGTCATATCTTTGAGACCCAGGGCAGGAGCATTTTTCTTCAATGTTTTATTTAAACGAATTCTATCGGCAAAAGAATGTTGCAGTAGAATCTGTGCAACATAATTTACACACCCAAGAAATCTCTACAATTGATCTTTTTCTCACGATTTCATCAGAATCTCTTGGATTCTAGAAACAATGTGTGTTTCGCATTTCAATGGATCCATCTTTAATTCTTATTCCTAAGAATTCCATTTCATCTTTGAACACATCCATTTTTGTTGGAGACAGGACATAATCCATTATTATACACTGTCTCATAGATTTTTTCTAAATGCTCAATGTGTTCCTTTGGTGATTTGGAAAATACTAAAATATCATCAATGTATATCAACAAAAATCAGATAAATCACCAAATATTGAATCCATCTTCTTTTGGAAAATAGAAGGTGTAGTCTTGAGACCAAAGGGAAGTACCTTCCATTCATATTGTCCTCCGGGGACAACAAATGCGATCTTGTACATGTCTTGGTTTGAGGAAGATCTCGCAAAAACCACTCTTGAGATCAAACTTCTGTGTAGACCTTTGATCCTTAGATTACGGCTAGAATATCATCCTTGGCAGGAATGGGATGATGTACTGCTGAAATAAATTTATTTAAAGGCTTGTAATCAACTACAAGTCTTTTCTTCTGTCACAGCTGCTCACTTCTTTTATTTACATAGAAGGCTGCACATGCCCAAGGTGAACTTGATTCTTGAATGAAACCACCTTGTAGTAGCTTCTTGATTTCCTCATGGCATTCTTTTCACTCAGTCGGAATCATGCCTCTATGGTGTGCGTTGAATTTGGGCACAATCTCATTGCCTTTATCATCTTTCTGCATTTGTAAATCTAGAGAGCAAAAATTCTTTCTTCTTGAAATGAAAGCGTGAGGATTGTCGGAGCAAAGATATTTTTGTATCTTTGAAAGAATATCATTAATATTGGATTTACATAGAAGCAATTGATTTATGTATCCATTCATGATTAGGCTATTTTTATTGTTAGGCAAGGGAACTCTAGTCCGGAAAGTATACATTCAGGGATTTGAATATTAGGATTAAATAGGAAATGTAATCCTTATTAAGACTAAAGGTTCCACAATCTTGCAAAGAATCAACACCTATTAAGCAGTCATAGGATATCATGTCACACTTGATAGAATCTAAGGGTTCTTTGATATCCTTCTATACTAATAGGTACATAGGCCACAAATCTAGAAATAACTTCTTTCTTATCAAAATGGATTTTCAGATAGGTTTCAATCCAACGGTTTGGAGGTATTGCTCTAGATCTAAGCATGCGATGATGTCCGCCTTTGAAGATCATCATTGCATCTATGGTATATGGATTTATATTGGGAATGCGAGATGGTGATAGATATGAAAGGATTCTAGGAACTTTTGATTGTACATACCTCTTTATTTAGACTTTCTTCTAAGGACACTCGGTTGCATAATGCTTTCCTTTACAAATAAAACAAGTAGGAACAAATTTTTTTCTTTTTCCTACATCGCTTTTTTACGAACATAGATTTTCCGAATGGCTTCATTGTACAAAATAATTATTTTTATACTTCTTATTATACTTCTTATAACTCCTACGACCCTTACCCTTTAAAAGAGAAGAACAATATTTACATACCTTCTTCTTAAGGGATTTTCTTGTATCACACCGAAAGGGTCATTGTCAATCATCTCGGAAAAATTTATGTCCTAATGCTTTCTCGACCTTAAGTGCTTCTTTTTCTCTCCTGCTTTTCTGCAAAGCCTTGCATTAGTTTCATCTATAATCGATTAATAGCACCAAAACTTAACTCAAATGCGGAGTTTTTCCATGCATGTCCTTTTTATATTTTGTGGCAAAATATGAAGGAAAAGATTCTATATAACGCATCCTCACACAGTAGGATCGTTTATGTTGCGTGAGCTATAATATAGTTTTTGCCTATAACAACTGATATTCTTTAATCTTACTCATGTCACACAATCTAGCTCTTAAGAATAAAGTAGTATTTTCCACTTATTCATCGTCTACATTACCAATGAATTCTTTTATAATAAAGATTAAACCAAGTATATCCAGATCGTAGAATATCGCTTGATGTGGGAAAGTATCCCACCATTATTTTATGATGCCATCAAATCCGTTAGCAATCATCTCAACTATTCTATGGGGATCTTTCCCATACATAGCTAGCTTGTGTATTTCCCCACCCAATCATTCCATGCACCATTTCCTTTATTTCATCAATGGAATGACATTCTAATTTATACCAATTTGGTTGTAGTGTTTGAGTTCTAGCCATACCTTGTAATGGTTCTTGCCTTGCGTGAGATGATTCTCCTTGAATCATTCGTTCTCGCAATCTCGGGATCTATCTTCACCATGCCGATAGATCTTCTATCTTCTTTGGTGAGAAAAAAAAAAAGAACCATATTGGGCTAGAATATCTTTATTTGATAAGAAGTTCAAGCTGACTTGAGACACCTCTTTCCGGGATCCTGTCTTTGACCAATCTGCTTTTGCTCTTCTTCCTTCTTTGTATTTTTAAGAATTTCTTCAATCGAGGAACCAAAACTAGAATAGAATTTACTGAGTTTCTTGAACCAAATCAAGCTTATGATTGACTTCAACGGAAGACTCATGTATTTGGCTTAGACTTGACTGGAAAATTTTATGGGTGGTTCCTAATTTGGAAGACACATCACTCTTAACGCTAACATAGTGATCAACTAATGGATGTACAATATCAACAACATTTTGAGTAATGACCTTTGGAATATCCGTACGGGTAGACACAATAGTAGTAGTATTTTCTATAGACTTTTCTACTCTTTTTGGTAGTGACATCA
Source organism: Taxus wallichiana var. yunnanensis (assembly GCA_018340775.1). Taxonomy (NCBI): domain Eukaryota; kingdom Viridiplantae; phylum Streptophyta; class Pinopsida; order Cupressales; family Taxaceae; genus Taxus; species Taxus wallichiana. Next base: position 729,530,976 of record CM031237.1, on the reverse strand, counting down.
TCTATCTTTGAATTCAACAATCTCGAGCACACGATACATCTCCTTTTGATTCATCTCTATCGCTTTCGAGTCTTTTCCATTTCTGCAAGAATAGATTCTTCTTGCGTGTAACCTATCATGGACATTTTTAACAGCTTTATTCGTCAATTGAGCATTTTGGAGGACTCGGATGGATCTATCGTCTATCAACGGATCTCGATACCAAAATACTGATTTTGGTGTCGATCTGGGATAGAACTTGTAAGCTTGTCAATGATGGAAAAGAAGTAGAAGCGGGAGGCTCCAGTAGCCATGCTAATGGTTGGACCATTAGATGGGATGTACTTCTACTTGATCAGTTTTTGACATTCATTGCACCAAATATAGTCGAGTGTTAGGGTCATGTCTTGGGCTATTATGATCACACATATACAATTGTTCTTTTGTTTGGGTTACTGGATGAATCTCTAAAGGAAATATAGAACTATCGGACTTTCTGAGAACTTTTTCTAGGCTAACTAGACAAAGAACTCTTACTTCTAAAAGAAAATGTTACTTTATTTTTAGATTCATTTATAGAGTAGAATTTTCTAACTTGGGTGAGTGGTTTGAAAGAATTTTTAGATAAAGTTCATTCCTTGGGTACCTTGATCTCGTGACCATGAAATTAAATCCGGCTCATTTTTTTGACTTTCTACATTCACGTGACTCATCACGCTATTGCCCTTGGAGATACCGTGTTTTACGAGGGTAGGGTACATGGTATTGACAAGATGATATATAACTTTGTAATGAATAGCTAATGGACAGGCACCGGGTTTCATATTGAGACCCAGTAGTAGCAAGATGAAGCTTAAGGACTTATTTTAACGAGATCATCTTTTGTAAGGCTTACAGGATAATTTGGGTAAACCTCAAAGGAAATAGGACCATTATGAAGACCAATTTGAATGGCTACAAGCAAAGAGTCTTTAAAGTTATCAAAACGCGAATCCATTAAACAACAAAGAACTCATGCATTAAGACCACGACGAAAGAGAGGGGTAATACCTATCTGTACATAACCTATATGAGAAAACTTATATGTATTTTGTTTTTTCAAGGCTTTAATGTCACTTTGGGATCTATTAATGGAATATTATATTCACAAGAAGAAGTTTGAGACTATTGAATCACAAACTCATGAGTTTTAAAGGTAGTAGCAGATAACAAATGAAAAGTAGACAACTTAGCATAAACGATCATATGGGATCTTAGGTAATTTCAAGCGAGTAAATGATCAAATTCCTCTTGAACATCTATGGCGAGAATCAAGGGAAAACATCAGAGAAAGACTTAAAAGGTCTTGTTCACAATCATTATGAGAAAGAACATTACGATCTTGAGATGCCATTTTAAGCTCCTACTTATTAGCAACAACTAATCCAAAGCCAAGACTTACGATATCGAGGCTTTCACCTAAAGCTGCGCACTTCCCACAATGACTTACTTGCGGGAGCCTCGCCTCTTTGCACAGCTTACGGTGTATAAACTTGGTTCATGAGATGAAAGCAAAAGATACACAACAAGACTTTCAAGATGAATGATCAAAAACAATACTTGCAATATTTCATTAATAACAAAGATCCTTCTACAATGGAGAACCAACTCTATTATCAAAGATTTTTATAACTATGTAAAATAGAGAACCAGACTCACGATACCACTTCTTACTCAGTTTATACAAAACTCAAATATGTAAGAAATCAAATAAGACTTAAGACTTACAAACTTAGACCTTAGACTCCATTTGAGCTCCAAACTCTTGGATATCACTCTATGTTTTTTCTCCGTATCTACAACGAGTCTCGAGTTCCTTATTTATAGTATGAACAAATTTCTTTCTTTTTCCTATATCTTGCTTTTTTCTAAACACATATTTTCTCGAATGGCTTCGTTGTATGAATGAATTATTTTTATACTTCTTATTATACTTCTTATAACTCCTACGACCTTTCCCCTTTAAAAAATAAGAACAATCTTTACATACCTTCTTCTTAAGGGATTTTCTTGTATCACACCGAAAGGGTCATTGTAAATCATCGGCAAAATTTATGTCCCAAGGCTTTCTCGGCCTTAAATGCTTCTTTTCTCTCATGCTTTTCTCTATGCAAAGCCTTGCATTAGTTGCATCTATAATCTAATAAATAACACCAAAACTTAACTCATCTGGAGTTTTTCCATGCATGGCCTTTTTATATTCTATGGCAAAATATGTAGGAAAAGATTCTATATAGCGCATCCTCATAGTAGGATTGTTTATGTTGCGAGCTATAATATAGTTTTTGCATATAACACCGATATTCTTTAATCTTACTCATGTCACACAATCGGCTCTTAAGAATAAAGTAGTATTTTCCAACTTATTATTGTCTACATTATCAATGAATTCTTTTACAATAGCAGTTAAACCGGTATATCCAGGTGTAGAATATCAGCTTGATGTGGGAAAGTATCCCACCATTATTTTATGATGCCATCAAATCCGTTAGCAATCATCTCAACTATTCTATGGGGATCTTTCCCATACATAGCTTGTGTATTTCCCCAACCAATCATTCCATGCACCTTTTCCTTTATTTCATCAATGGAGCGACATTCAACTTTATACCAATTTGGTTGGAGTGTTTGGGTTCTAGCCATACCTTGTAACGGTTCTTGCCTTGTGTGAGATGATTCTCCTTGAATCATTCGTTCTGCAATCTCGGGCTCTATCTTCACCATGCCGATAGATCTTTGTCTTCTTTTGGCTAAGAATAAAAAATAGAACCATATTGGGCTAGAATATCTTTATCTTTGAGAAGAAGTTCCAGTGCTTCGAGACACCTCTTTCTAGGATATTGTCTTTCACCAATATGCTTACGGCTCTTCTTCCTTCTTAGTATTTTCTAGAATTTCTTCAATCTCGAGGAACCAAAGCTGGAATAGAATTTACGGTTTCTTGAACCATCAAGCTTATGGTGACTTGATGGAAGACTCATGTATTTGGCTTAGACTTGATGGACAAGTTTATGGGTGGTTCTAATTTGGAAGACACATCACTCTTAACGCTACATGAGTGATCAACTAATGGTGTACAATATCAACAACATTTTGAGTAATGACCTTTGGAATATCATGCGGGTAGACACAATAGTAGTAGTATTTTCTAAAGACTTTTCTACTCTTTTTCTGATTAGTGACATCATCTATCTTTGAATTCAACAATCTCGAGCACGATACATCTCCTTTTGATTCAGCTCTATCGCTTTCGAGTCTTTTCCATTTCTACAAGAATAGATTCTTGCGATTGTAACCTATCATGGACATTTTTAACAACTTTATTCATCGATTGAGCATCTTGGATGACTCAGATGGATCTATCTGTCTATCAACAAATCTACGATATCGAATATAACTTTTTGTAGTGATCGGGGACAAAACTTCAAAAGCTTGTCCAATGATGGAAAAGAAGTAGAACTGGGAGATGCTCTACTAGCCATGCTAATGGTTGGACCATTAGATGGGATGTACTTCAGCTTGATCGGTTGTTGACATTCATTGCACCAAAGATATTCGGTGTTAGGGTCATGGACCAGATATTATGATCACACATATCTGATTGTTCTTTTGACTAGGTTACGGATGAATCACCTAAAGAAAATACAGAACTATCAGACTTTATAGAACTTGTTCTAGGCAAACTAGACAAAGAACTCTTACTTTTAAAAGACAATGTTACATTATTTTTAGATTCATTTACAGCGGTAGCATTTTCTAACTTGGGTTGGTAGCCTGCAATTTTTTTTTTTAGATAAAGTCCATTCCTTGTGTAGCTTGATCTGTGACCATGAAATTAACTCTAGCTCAATTTTTTGACTTTCTACATTCACATGACTCACCACCTTTGCTGCCCTTGGAGATATCATGTTTTACAACAGGTACATGGTATTGACAAGATGATATATAACTTTGTAATGAATAGCTAATGACAGCGAGGCACGGGTTTCATATTGAGACCAGTAGTAGCAAGATGAAGCTTAAGGACTTCTTTTAACGAGATCATCTTTTGTAAGGCTTACAGGATAATTCCGGTAAACCTCAAAGAAAATAGGACCATTATGAAAACCAGTTTGGATGGTGCAAGCAAAGAGTCTTTAAATTTATCAAAATGCAAATCCATTAAAGAACAAAGAACCTGTCGCATTAAGACCACGGACGAAAGAGAGGGTAATACCTATCTGTACACAACCTATATGAGCAAACTTATATGTATTTTGTTTTTCAAGGCTTTAATGTCAATGGGATCTATTAATGGATTATTATATTCACGGGAAGAAGTTTGAGAAACTTGAATCACAGATTCACGAGTTTTAAAGGTAGTAGTGAGATAACAAATGAAAAGTAGACAACTTAGCATAAACCTGATCATACGGGATCTTAGGTAATTTCCAAGCTGGTAAAGGATCAAATTCTTCTTGGACATCTATGGCAGAATTTATAGGGAATACATCAGAAAGACTTACAAGGTCTTGTTCACAATCAATCTGAGAAAGAACATTACGATCTTCAGATGCCATTTTAACTGTTACTAACAAGTAACTAATCCAGCAGGGCTTACGGTATCAGGCTTCAACCTAAACTGCGCACTTCCACGACGACTTACTTGCGAGAGCCTCACCTCTTTTCTTGGCTTACGGTGTATAAATTTGGTTCTGAGATGACAAAAAAAGATACACAACAAGACTTTTAAGATGAATGATCAAAACAATACTTGCAATATTTCATTAATAAGAAAGATCCTTTCTGATGGAGAACCAGCTCTATTATCAAAGATTTTTATAACTCTGTAAAGCAGAGAACCAACTCGATACCACTTCTTACTCGAGTTTATACAAAACTCAATTATATAAGAAATCAAACAAGACTTAAGACTTACAAACTTAGACCTTAGACTCCATTTGAGCTCCAAACTCTTATGGATATCACTCTATGTTTTTCTCCATATCTCTGATGAGTCTCGAGTTCCTTATTTATATGATTTGGAGATCTTTTCTTGGAGCACGGAGTAAACACGGAAACCGGAGCAGGTTACCCAGGTGACCACAAAAATCCTACTTTATGAAAAGTAGGATGACACGCATGGGTACACGCCACCCATGATAACGCCTTTAGTTAGTGGGGAGGTAAACCACGCTTCGATAAGACTCGAAGGGGAATCTTATCTCTCTTTATTATTGATGGTAACAAGCATGCCATTATAGCTCTAAGGACTATGTATGACACTAGGTCCAACATTATCATTTGATGAGTGGATGATTCCTCATGCCTATCCTCAAGATGTAGTTGTCGGGCATTATGTTCAAACCATAAACGAGATAAGGATGCGGTCCCATCTTCTTTCCTATTGAGATGACGCCTTGTAGGAAATAGGTAATGGTGCGGAATCCGCAACATGTATCCCGGAGTGGAGGATGAATATTCATGGTGTGATGGAGTATAATCCTTCTCCACAATTGTCCATTTGGGTTGGCATGATGACTCGAAAAACATTATTTTCGAGATAATAATGTATTTTTACATACCAATTTATTTTACAATTGATCGGGATATTTCGGCAATATCGGGAGAAACATTCAACAACGGATTATCGAGAAATTTTAGTAGGCAAATACTTTAACAAAAAATACTTAAAGTGATTAGCTCTCGATACCACTTCTTACTCATGTTTATACAAAAATCAAATATATAAGAAATCAAACAAGACTTAAGGCTTACAAACTTAGACCTTAGACTCCATTTGAGCTCAAAAATCTTCTTGATATCACTCTATGTTTTTTCTCCGTATCTACAATTAGTCTCAAATTCGTTATTTATAGGATTTGAAGAGCTTTTATCGGAGCTCGGAGTAAACACGAAACCGGAGCAGGTTACCCAGGGTGACCACAAAAATCCTAATTTATGAAAAGTAGGATGACACGCATGGGTACACGCCACCCATGATAACGCCTTTAATAAGTGGGGAGGTCCACCGCATTTTCGATAAGACTCGATGAAGAATCTTATCTCTCTTTATTATGAATGGCAACAAGCTTGCCATCATAGCTCTAAGGACTATATATGACACTCTGGGTCCAACATTATCATTTGATGAGTCGATGATTCCTCATGCCTATCCTCAAGATGTAGTTGTCGGGCATTATGTTCAAACCATAAATGAGATAAGGATGCGGTCCCATCTTCTTTCTGTTGAGATGACGCCTTGTAGGAAATAGGTAATTGTGCGGAATCTGCTGTAACACGTATCCTGGAGTGGAGGATGAATATTCATGGTGTGATGGAGTATAATCCTTCTCCATAATTGTCCATTTGGGTTGGCATGATGACTCGAAAAACATTATTTTTTAGATAATAATGTATTTTTACATACCAATTTATTTTACAATTGATCGGGATATTTCTAGCGATTGTCGGAGAAACATTCAACAATTTGATGTTAGAAATTTTAGTAGGCAAATACTTTAACAAAAATACTTAAAGTGATTAGCTCGATACCACTTCTTACTCATGTTTATACAAAAATCAAATAAATAAGAAATCAAACAAGACTTAAGACTTACAAACTTAGACCTTAGACTCCATTTGAGCTCAAAAATCTTCTTGATATCACTCTATGTTTTTTCTCCGTATCTACAATTAGTCTCAAATTCATTATTTATAGGATTTCGAAGAGCTTTTACTTGGAGCACGGAGTAAACACGGAAACCGGACAGGTTACCTGGTGACCACAAAAATCCTACTTTATGAAAAGTAGGATGACACGCATGGGTACACGCCACCCATGATAACGCCTTTAATTAGTGGGGAGGTCCACCACACTTTCGATAAGATCGATGGAGAATCTTATCTCTCTTTATTATGGATGGCAAAAAACCCTGTCATCATAGGTACTAAGGACTATATACGACACTGGGTCCAGCATTATCATTTGATGAGTCAGATGATTCTTCATGCCTATCTTCAAAATGTTGCTGTCGAGCATTATGTTCAAACCATAAACGAGATAAGGATGCAGTCCCATCTTCGTTTCTGTTGAGATGATGCCTGGTAGGGAACAGGTAATGGTCTGGAATCCTGCAACATGTATCTTGGAGCTGGAGGATGAATATTCATGGTGTGATGAAGTATAATCCTTCTCCATAATTGTCCATTCGGATTGGCATGATGACCCCTGAAAACATTATTCTTCAAATAATAATGAACCTTTACATACCAACTTATTTTACAATTGATAAAAATATTTCTGGCAGTGTCTGGAGAAACATTCAACAATGGACTGTCATAAATCTTTGTAGGCAAATACTTTAAAAGAAAATACTTGAAATGATTAGCTATGTATTGCCTATCACCAGGAGTACTTGGCCGATTCCATATATCATTTTGTAATGGATGTCCTTCTGGCCAAATTCTGGAAAACTCGAATCTCCACAGAGTATTGAACCTTGGAATTAATTGTCTTAACCTTAAGCCTTCAATAGGCCTATCATCATTAACGAGGTTCAACATATACGGAATGTGCCTCCATTGCCAATGCAATGTGAAGACAAAAACCATAGGATCTTGTGTATTGAATGTGAAATTCAGGAAGTAGGTACTTCGGATCTACAAATCTGCAAGAAACCTCTATCATTGATAAGGTGATACGAATAATTCCTTGGGAAAAAGTAAATGTTGTGCTTAAAAGACATAGTGTTATCACACCTTTTCTTTGATTCTAAATAATTCTGACAGGTTTCTGTCTTCCAGATACTTTCAACAAATTCATGAAAGATTTGAGTAACATTAATATTTTGGTTATGATTTAATTCTCTACTTGCAAAATCAGCAAGAGAATTATCTTTTCCTTTATATGTTCGACATCAAAGCTGAAATTGTCGAACCACATTCCCATCTCTCGCATTCTATTAAATGGAGTCTTATTTGATGGATCACCATTGTTTATTCTTGCTTGAAATCTTTAAGATCCGATCTTAAAAATAAAATGTTCATTTTGAAAAAAATAAGAAAGCTTTAATAGCCTTCTTTGCAGCAAGAATTTCCTTATGAGTTGAATGATATTTCAACTCAGAACCTTGAAAAGAACCAGAAGCATATCTACATACCTTTTCTTTTCCTTCTTCTATTCTTTCTTTGAGGATAGCACCCCAAAAATTCTCACTTGCATCTGTTTCAATAATTTTTGTCCTTGTCCTTGGGTAAGGACATAACAGTAAGTTAAAACCTGTCTCTTTATTCTTTTACGCCTGTGTCATATCTTCATTCCAGGCAGGAGCATTTTCTTCAATCTTTTATTTAAAAGAATTCTATCTGCAACAATATTTTATAAAATCCTGCAACATAATTCACACACCCAAGAAATCTCTGCAATTGTTCTTTTTCTTTGATTTCATCAGGAAATTCTTGGATTTTAGAAACAACATGTTTCTGCATTTCAATGGATCCATCTTTTATCTTAATGCCTAAAAATCCATCTCATCTTTAAATGTTTCCATTTTTGTAGGAGATAGGCATAAACCATTTTTATACACAACATCATAGAATTTTTCTAGATGTTCAAGATGATCTTTTGGGGATTTTGAAAATATTAAAATATCATCAATATATACCAACAGAAAATTCGATAAGATCACCAAATATTGAATCCATCTTCTTTTGGAAAATAGAAGGTGCAGTCTTGAGACCAAAGGAAGTACCTTCCATTCATATTGTCCTCCAGGGACAACAAATGCAGTTTTGTACATGTCTTCTAGTTTGAGGAAGATCTGCCAAAAACCACTTTTGAGGTCAAACTTGCTGTAGACCTTTGAACCTTTGATTTCGCTAAGAAGATCATCCTTTGGCGGGGAATGGGATGTTGTATCTTTGCTGAAATAAATTTATTTAAAGGCTTGTAATCAACTACAAGTCTTTTCTTTTCCGAGTTGCTCACTTCTTTTATTTACATAGAAGGCTGCACATGCCCATGAACTTGATTCTTGAATGAAACCACCTTGCAATAGCTTCTTTATTTCTTCATGGCATTCTTTTCTCTCAGAGGGAATCATGCCTCTGTGATGTGCTTTGAATTTGGCACAATCTCATTGCCTTCTTTATCATCTTTCTGCATCTGTAAATCAAGAGAGCAGAAATGCTTTTTCTAGAAATGAAAGCATGAGGATTGTCAGAGAAAAGATCTTTTTTGATCTTTGAAAGAATATCATCAATATTAGATTTACATAGAGCAATGGATTTATGAATCCATTCATGATTAGGCTCTTTCTTATTGTTAGGCAAGGGAACTCTGGTCTGAAAGGTATACATCCTGGGGATTTGAATATTAGGATGAAATAGAGAAATATAATCTTTATTCAGACTAAAGGTTCCACAATCTTGCAAAGAATCAACACCTATTAAACAATCATAGGATATCATGTCATGCTATAGAATCTAAGGGTTCTTTGATATCCTTCTATTCTAACTGGAACATAGGCCACATATTTGGAAATAACTTCTTTTTTATCAAAATGTATTTTGAGGTATAGGTTTCTTCCCTAGTAATCGGAGGAATGGCTCTAGATCTAAGCATACTGATGTCTGCACCAGTATCTATCATTGCATCTATGGTATATGGCTTTATATTTGGGATGCAAATGGAAATAGATATGAAAGGATTTTGGGCACTCTTGATTGTGCATACCTCAGTATTTGGTTCTTCATTTGAGACACCTTCTAGAGCATCTTGCAGAAGTATTTGCTGATAAGACTTCTTCTAGGTCGGGATCGGCTTTTTTTTCTTTCTTTTCTCTTTCTTCTTCTTCAATGAGTTGTTTATACTCATTGGTGGCCTTGGCTATGACTTTATGGAGAAATGAGATTCTATTAGTTCTCCAGGTTCTTCTTGTTTCTCGGATCGGGAACTATAATATGTGCTTCTTTGGGATATAGGTTAGAACATTCTTCTTGCTTCTTCCTGTTTCCTTTTCTTCTGGGAAAAGGAATGGGAAACTTCTCTGTGGAGGAGGTGTTATTCCTCTTCCTCTTCCTCTCCAATTTCCACCTCGTCCTCTGACAGGAATTTGTCTTTGACGTATCCTTCCTTGGAGATGGATGGTCCTGGATGCAGGAGAGTATGGCTGTTCTGAATAGAATAAATTTTCTTCTTCTTCTTCTTCTCTATGTTTTCTATGTTGCTCTATTCTAGACTGCTGCTCATATCTTCTTTCTAGTTCATGAACTTTGTTAGAAAGGAAGATTTTCCTTGTAGTATCCCATGGGGGACAATCTGCATATTCACTTTGTCTGAGCTGCAATTGCTGAAGAAGAAGTTCTGATGACAAAGGCATCATGGGATGCGGAAAACTTGCATTCATATTTACACATACCACCATATTGACAAATGATGGCAAAGAATCATAACCACTATTAGTGCTATCACTATCTAAATCAGAATTAGAATTGTACAACATTGTTCTGAAAATCTTGAGAAGACCGATATGAGATATCGATAAGTAAGCTATCGAGTCACCGACCAGAAAAAAATAATCTTGTTTTGTAATACCCTTGGCAGCAAGAGTATTTACTTTAGCTTTTCCTTTTTCTGTGTTCTTCTGAGGACATTCAGTGGCATAATGCTTTCCTTTACAAATGAAGCATGTAGGAACAAATTTCTTTCTTTTCCCTACATACTGTTTCTTTCTGAACACAAATTTTCTGAATGGCTTTCTCTGTACAAAAGAATTATTATTCTTATACTTTTTACTATACTTCTTATAACTCCTACGACCCTTCCCCTTTAAAAAAGAAGAACAATCTTTACATACCTTCTTCTTAAGGGATTTTCTTGTATCACACCCAAAAGGGTCATTGTCAATCATCTCTGGAAAATTTATGTCCTAATGCTTTTTCAGCCTTAAGTGCTTCTTTTCTCTCCTGCTTTTCTCTGCAAAGCCTTGCATTAGTTTCATCTATAATCTGATTAATAGCACCAAAACTTAACTCGTCTCGGAGTTTTCCATGCATGTCCTTTTTATATTCTGTGGCAAAATATGAAGGAAAAGATTCTATATAACTCATCCTCATGGTAGGATCATTTATGTTGCAGAGCTATAATACAGTTTTTGCCTATAACACTGATATTCTTTAATCTTACTCATGTCACACAATCTGGCTCTTAAGAATAAAGTAGTATTTTCAACTTATTACTATCTACATTACCAATGAATTCTTTTTATAATAGCAGCAGTTAAACCAGTATATCCAGACTGTAGAATATCACTTGATTTGGGAAAGTATCCCACCATTCTTTTATGATGCCATCAAATCCGTTAGCAATCATCTCAACTATTCTATGGGGATCTTTCCCATACATAGCTAATCGTGTATTTCCCCAACCAATCATTCCATGCACCTTTTCCTTTATTTCATCAATGGAATGACATTCTACTTTATACCAATTTGGTTGTAGAGTTTGAGTTCTAGCCATACCTTGTAATGGTTCTTGCCTTTGCGTGAGATGATTCTCCTTGAATCATTCCTTCGCAATCTCGGGCTCTATCTTCACCATGCCGATAGATCTTTATCTTCTTTTGGCTAAGAATAAAAATAGAACCATATTGGGCTAGAATATCTTTATCTTTGAGAAGAAGTTCCAACGGCCGGACACCTCTTTCTAGGATATTGTCTTTTTCACCAATCTTCTTCGCTCTTCTTCTTTCTTTGTATTTTCCAAAATTTCTTCAATCTGTGGAACCAAAACTGGAATAGTATTTACAAGTTTCTTGAACCATGTCAAGCTTATGACTGACTTCAGTAGTAGACTCATGTATTTGGCTTAGACTTGACTGGACAAGTTTATGGGTGGTTCCAAGCTTGGAGGATACATCACTCTTAATACTAACAGAGTGATCAACTAATGGTTGTACAATATCAACAACATTCTGAGTAATGACCTTTGGAATATCTGTACATGTAGACACAATAGTAGCAGTATTTTCTACAGACTTTTCTACTCTTTTTACAGACTGACTGACATCATCTATCTTTGAATTCAACAATCTCAGAGCACCTGATACATCTCCTTTTTGATTCAGCTCTATTGCTTTCAGAGTCTTTTCCATTTCTACAAGAATAGATTCTTGTGATTGTAACCTATCATGGACATTTTTAACAGCTTTATTCGTCCAATTGAGCATCTTGGATGACTCACTTGGATGGATCTATCTATCTATCAATGCAGATCTCGATATCGAATATAACTTTTGTGATCGATCTCGGGGATAGAACTTCAAAACTGTCCAATGATGGAAAAGAAGTAGAACTGGGAGACGCTCTAGTAGCCATGCTAATGGTTGGACCATTAGATGGGATGTACTCGCTTGATCAGTTGTTGACATTCATTGCACCAAAGATATTCGGTGTTAGGGTCATGGACCAGATATTATGATCACACATATACAATTGTTCTTTTGACTAGGCTTTAGGATGAATCTCCTAAAGAAAATATATGTAACTATCGACTTTATAGAACTTGTTCTAGGAAAACTAGACAAATAACTCTTACTTCTAAAAGACAATGTTACATTATTTTTAGATTCATTTACAGCGGTAGCATTTTATAACTTGGGTTGGTAGCTTGCAAATTTTTTTAGATAAAGTCCATTCCTTGTGTAGCTTGATCTCGTGACCATGAAATTAACTCAGGCTCAATTTTTGACTTTCTATATTGACATGACTCACCACGCTGCTGCCCTTGGAGATACCATGTTTTACTGCAGGGTACATGGTATTGACAAGGTGATATATTACTTTGTAATGAATAGCTAATAGACAGGCACCGGGTTTCATATTGAGACCAAGTAGTAGCAAGATGAAGCTTAATGACTTCTTTTAATATATCATCTTTGGTAAGGCTTACAGGATAATTGGGTAAACCTCAAAGAAAATAGGACCATTATGAAAACCGGTTTGGATGGTGCAGTAAGCAAAGAGTCTTTAAATTTATCAAAATGCAAATCCATTAAAGAACAAAGAACTGTCGCATTAAGACCACTGACGAAAGAGAGAGGTAATACCTATCTCAGTACACAACCTATATGAGAAAACTTATATGTATTTTGTTTTTTCAAGGCTTTAATGTCAATGGGATCTATTAATGGATTATTATATTCACAGGAAGAAGTTTGAGAAACTTGAATCTGAGACTCACGAGTTTTAAAGGTAGTAGCAGATAACAAATGAAAAGTAGACAACTTAGCATAAACCGATCATATGGGATCTTAGGTAATTTTCAAAGTTGTAGGTGTAAAGGATCAAATTCCTCTTGAACATCTATGGCAGAATCAACAAGGAAAACATTATAAAGACTTACAAGGTCTTGTTCACAATCATTATGAGAAAGAACATTACGATCTTCGGATGCCATTTTAATCACATTACTAGCAAGCAACTAATCCGGCGGGACTTACGGTATCGGGCTTCAACCTAAACCGCACACTTCCACAATGACTTACTTTGCAGAGCCTCACCTCTTTTCTTGGCTTACGGTGTATAAATTTGGTTCACTGAGATGACAAGAAAAGATACACAACAAGACTTTTAAGATGAATGATCAAAAACAATACTTGCAATATTTCATTAATAAGAAAGATCCTTTACAATGGAGAACCAGCTCTATTATCAAAGATTTTTATAACTCTCAGAAAGCAGAGAACCAACTCGATACCACTTCTTACTCAGTTTATAAAAACTCAATTATATAAGAAATCAAACAAGACTTAAGACTTACAAACTTAGACCTTAGACTCCATTTGAGCTCCAAACTCTTATGGATATCACTCTATGTTTTTCTCCGTATCTACAATGAGTCTCGAGTTCCTTATTTATAGGATTTCAAGATCTTTACGGGAGCACTGAGTAAAACCTCGAAACCGGAACGGGTTACCTGTGTGACCAAAAATACATTAAAACCTTGAAAAAACAAAATACATATAAGTTATACTTATTGAGTAAGAAGATCATCCTTGGCGGGAATGGCTTTAATGTCACGGGATCATCCATAGCAAAAGCCATTCCTACCAAGGATGATCTTCTTACTAAGGAAGTATAACTTATATGTATTTTGTTTATTCAAGAATCAAGTTCACCTTGGGCATGTGTAGCCTTCTATGTAAATAAAATAAGTGAGTAGTCATGATGAAGAAAAGACTTGTAGTTGATTACAAGCCTTTAAATAAATTTGTTTCAGCAAAGACAACATCCCATTCCCGCCAAGGATGATCTTGTAGCGAATCAAAGGATCAAAGGTCTATAGCAAGTTTGATCTCAAGAGTGGTTTTGGCGAGATCTTCCTCAAACCGGGAGACATGAACAAGATTGCATTTGTTGTCCCTGGAGGACAATATGAATGGAAGGTACTTCCCTTTGGTCTCAAGACTGCACCTTCTATTTTACAAAAGAAGATGGATTCAATATTTGGTGATTTATCCGATTTTTTGCTGGTATACATTGATGATATTTTAGTATTTTCCAAATCACCAAAGGAACACATTGAGCATTTAGAAAAATTCTATGAGATAGTGTATAATAATGGATTATTTCTGTCTCCAACAAAAATGCATGTGTTCAAATATGGATCCATTAAAATGCGTAAACACATTGTTTCTAGAATCCAAGAGTTTCGATGAAATCAGAGAAAAGATCAATTGCGCAGAGATTTCTTGGGTGTGTAAATTATGTTTGCAAAGATTCTACCGTAATATTGTTAGCCGATAGAATTCTTTTAAATAAAATATTGAAGAAAATGCTACCGCTAGTCTCGAAGATATGACACAAATGTGTCAGAAACGAATAAAGAAACAAGTTCTTAGCTTACTCGTTATGTCCTTACCAGGCAAGGATTGAAGATAATTGAAACAGATGCAAGCAAGAATTTTTGGGGAGTTGTTCTCAAAGAAAGAATGGAACGAGGTAAAGAAAAGGTATGTAGATTCGCATCTGGTTCTTTTTCAGGTTCTGAGTTGAAATATCATTCAACTCACAAGGAAATTCTCGCAGCAAAGAAGGCTATTAAAGCTTTCTTATTCTTTGTTCAGAATGACCACTTCATTTTCGTAACGGATCTTAAAGATTTCAAGGCAAAAATAAACAATGGTGATCCGTCAAATAAGACTACATTTAATAGAATGCAGAGATGGGGAATGTGGTTCGACAATTTCAGCTTCAAGTCGAACACATAAAAGGAAAAGATAATTATCTTTGCAGACTTTGCTAGTAGAGAATTAAATTTTGCTTTAAATATTAATGTCACTCAAATCTTTCATGAATTTGTTGAAAGCATATGGGAAACCGTAACTTGTCGTAATTATCTCGGAATCAAAGAAAAGGTGTGATAATACTATGTCTTGGGAAGCACAACATTTACTTCTTTCCCGAGGAATTATTTCAGTATCACCTTATCAGATGATAGAGGTTGTCTGCAGATTTGTAGATCCATAAGTACCTACAACCTGAATTCCACACAATACGGGGATCCTATGGTTTTCTCGCACATTGCATCGGGCAATGGAGGCACTCAGATATGTTGAGCCTATTAATGACAATAGGCCCATTGAAGGATTAATATTAAGGCGTTGATTCCCAGACCTAATACTCTATGGAGATTTGAGTTTTCTAGACTTTGGCCGAAGGACATCCTTTACAAAATGATATTTGGAATTGGCCAGTACCCTCAGGGATGCAATACATAGCTAATCACTTTAAGTATTTTTTGTTAAAGTATTTGCCTACTAAAATTTTTGACAATCCGTTGTTGAATGTTTCTCCGACATCGCTTAAATATCCCGATCAATTGTAAAATAAATTGGTAAGTAAAAATACATTATTATCTCGAAAAATAATGTTTTTCGTGAGTCATCATGCCAACCCAAATGGACAATTTTGGAGAAGGATTATACTCCATCACACCATGAATATTCATCCTCGAGCTCCAGGATACATGTTGCAGATTCCAGACCATTACCTATTTCCTACAAGGCGTCATCTCAACAGGAAAGAAGATGGGACTGCATCCTTATCTCGTTTATGGTTTGAACATAATGCCCGATAACTACATCTTGAGGATAGGCATGAGGAATCATCGACTCATCAAATGATAATGTTGGACCTAGTGTCATACATAGTCCTTAGAGCTATGATGGTAGGCTTGTTGCCATCCATAATAAAGAGAGATAAGATTCTCCTTCGAGTCTTATCGAAAGCGTGGTGGACCTCCCCACTAACTAAAAACGTTATCATGGGTGGCGTGTAACCATGCGTGTCATCCTAATTTTCATGAAGTAGGATTTTTGTGGTCACCGGGTAACCCGTCCGGTTTCGGAGTTTACTCCGTGCTCAAAAGAAAAGCTCTTCAAATCCTATAAATAACAAATTTGAGACTAGTTGTATATACGGAGAAAAAACATAGAGTGATATCCGTAAGAATTTTTGAGCTCAAATGGAGTCTAAGGTCTAAGTTTGTAAGTCTTAAGTCTTGTTTGATTTCTTATATATTTGAGTTTTGTATAAACATGAGTAAGAAGTGGTATCGAGCTAATCACTTTAAGTATTTTTGTTAAAGTATTTGCCTACTAAAAATTCTAGCGATGATCGGGAGAAACATTCAACAATGGACTGTCAGAAATTTTAGGAGGCAAATACTTTAACAAAAAATACTTAAAGTGATTAGCTATGTATTACTATCCGATCTCTGTGACCATGAAATTAACTCGGCTCAATTTTTGGCTTTCTACATTCACGTGACTTTTGGTGAGGACTAATAGAGAATTGAAGATATAATTCCTAATACGTTGATGCTTTGAGAATGATGATTGGCCCAGCAGTGTTAGCAGAGCTCGAAGATGGAATAGTGGATCACCCCATATATTTTTCAAGCATGAAGATGACATGTGCAAAACAAAATTAAACAACTACCGAGCGTGGGGATTTGTATATGATCTATGTGCTAAATAATTTCAAATAATACTTATTAACAACACCATTTATCTTATTTATAGATCATGAGACACATAATTATTTGGTCAACAAGCTAGAGATGAGATGCCTTTGAGGCCTATTGCAAGTGTTGAACCTTTTGAGAAATGGGCTATTGAATTTTTAGGTCATATTTCCCCACCCGTGCATAGGACTGGTGCACACTATATCATAACTTGTATACATTATCTGACAAGGTGGGTAGAAACAACATCTACTACAAGATTGCATAACTACAACAATGAGATTTTTATGGGAGAACATTATCAATAGGTATGGATGTCCATTGAGTCTAACAAGTGATAGGGGCACTCATTTCTTGAATGAGACCATTTAAATTCTTTTGGCTGAGTTTATGGTGGCACACCATAAGATAACATCCTATTAACCACATGTCAATGATATTGTTAAAGGTTTCAACAAGATTCTGGGACAAACACTAAAAAAATTTGTGATGTTGGAAGGAAAGACTGGGATGATAAAGTATATGTTGTAATTTAGGTATATAGGACAACTTATAAAATATTGAATAAGGCCACACCCTTTCAATTGGTGTTTGACACAGAGCTTTATTTCCTGTGGAGTTCATGTTGCCATCCCTGTATTGCGTGCACAGGAGGACTAGATGATGAACAAGATGTGGAGAAGCGCATAGACAAAATGATGTAGTTAGAAGAGCGGTGAACTATTTCCTGATGGAGCCAGAAGATAGAAAAAGTGAGACATAAGGCCTGACATGATAGGCATATCATGAATAAAAATTTGAGGTGGGAAATATGGTTCTTTTGTATGATTCAAATTTTGTGCACCACCCAAGGAAATTGAAAGTACATTGGTTAGGACCTTTTGTAGTAACAAAGATATTGGATTTAGGACCTTTTTAGTTATAGGTGCTAGATGGCACTTTTTTGCCCAATCACTTCAATAGGAGTAGGTTGAAGCTCTACTATAAATAAGGCTTCTTGTTGTTTGTAATAAACCAATATTACCACTTAGACTAGATTTCCCTTTAATGCATTTCCTTTAATGTGTTTCCTTTCATCGTCTGTTTTTATACTTTGTCAATTTATTTCAATGTTTTTTTGTAATAAGTGCGCTTGCACGCTATAAAATTAATACTATCTTTTGAGTTCATGTGTAGAGGAATTGATTTTTAGTGTATGGATTTAAGTGTAAGGTGGATTAGAAAGAAGAATTGATGGTGCAAGTCATTTATGATTTATATACAAACTAGTTCACAGTGTACATATATATGAGCTATGGTGGAGCTGAAAAGGGCACACACAAGAAAAAGGTTACGAGTTCTTGAATGAAGGTGTCTTTAAGAAAATTTACTCAGGTTAAAGACCACATGTAGAAGGATGACCACACAAAGTGTAATGTGAGATAGGCAGGAACATGGGAAACTAATTGGGATGAGGCACAATTTTTGATGTACTTTTGGTGCATGGAGGTGCATGTAAGGAGGTATGTGGCTAAGAAGTAGTAGGTGCACCAAAAGGTTATGATTGGGGCATAAAAAAATCAGTAGAAAGCATGGAAAAATAATTGCTTGTGTTATTAATGTTGAGTATAGTGGTACGTGAGGATCAATTAATATAGAAAAATTTATAAAATTTATAAAATGGGTGCTTGTGAGTTCATTTATACCTTGCATACTTTTAGTTTTCAAGTTGTGAAGTGCATCTTGAGGAGATATTTTGAGTGTGAAGTACGAGAATGATTGAATAGACGCAATAAACTAGTTGAGATTTGTAAACGACTATATTAGTGCTCCATTAGAAGGGTGTTTGAGCTAATAGAAGGAATGCGTGCGGAAGGAAGGTTTGTGGAGCTAGGGTTCAAAGGAGATAAAGTCACACCTAGGGCACGTGGAGTTCAAAGTCATAGTGGTTGGGAAAGCACTAGAAAGTTTGGAAGTTCACAATGACACCCAAGAGAGAACCGTGGGAAACCAAGAGCAAGAAGAAGGTTAAAGCCGAGGTAGAGGTAGAAGAAGCACTACGAAGTAAATTTTTGAGAGATGCAGTACCCATAAGGGGTGATCATGGGGTGAATGGGAGTCTCATGTCCGAAAGAGTAAATTACGTGACTACAACCACCGTAAAAACAAAAATTCGATGAGATCGAGAAGGAGTTGACATAGAAAATGGATCGACGTACGGAAGATGATAAGCCTATATAAGATGATGCTTGAAAGAAGATCTTGGAGAAGGTTAGTGTACTACAAATCTATGAGTTTTCCTATTTAAGAAAACTAGAGGGATGTACTTGTAGCTCATTTCCAGAGTACACATGATGTCTTCTATTTTCTCGAGGAGAAGGTGTGACTCACCACACCTTCATTGGGAAACTAACTGGACTAAGGAGCTCAAGCACCAAAGTCATTTATGATCTTGAAGACGATGCAAGCATGGAGACTACTTAAGAGATATGGGGTACCAGAAAGAAGGGCATGTGATGCCCATTTCCAAGGTAACACATCTTGTTGTCAAAGATTACTACACACTTATTGACCAAGTTCAATGGTTAGGAGAGATGGGGAGTAGTAAATAAGAAGTGGTTACATATTACAAAGAATATGGTAGAAGGTATTGTCTATAACCTTACATCATACATAGTTGAATGAATCATCATGAAGAGGTGCACAAAGGAGACAAGATCAGATTGGGGCGTCATTCTCCTTTCAATTGTGTTTGCTGAAGTTGGGGTCCTAGATGGCCCATGGGATAAAGTGTGGCAATATCCAGAGGAAAATAAATCATTGGAGAGGTTTTAGTATACATGTGATGGTTCTGAAGGTGCATATAAGAACAAATTGGTGATGTGGTAAAAGGGCATGAAGCCCTAGAATACAAAAGGTGCTTCCCAAAGACCTACCCTCCATAATTGAAGGGGAAGCAGAGTTTTATATTCCAACACTATTGTGTTGGTAGGTTTAGAATGAAGACTAGACAATGGGGTCCATGGTGCAAACTACCCTATGCCTTCACCGTGTGGTACTTCTAGGCCTCTGTCAACCACTTCTCAGATGCGTGTAGATTAAGGTTTGATGTAGACAAAGTGGATTGTGAATACCATACTCTTTGGAAGACATATGTCTATCTGGGTAAGTCTACCTATATCGAAACCATGATTTCTGATAATATAATGATCAACCCCACAAGTTTGGAGATTGGGAAGGTGACAGCGGCTAAGGTATATATTTACCTTAAGCCCAAATTAGTGGATGGAAAATATATTGAAAATGAATTCAAGCTCCTAGAATTTCCCAAAGGAAAACAAATAGTTGGTATGAGACAAGAGCGTGAGCCCACTCCTCTTGAAGTGGAAGAAGAGGAACTTGGGGAAGAGGAGGAAGAGGAAGATGTTAGTGCTAAGACTGAACCGAGGGAGAAGAAAACAACCAACTGTTGGGAGAAGAAGGCCTATACAAGAAGACCCCTCATAGGAAAGAAGAAGAGATTATAATTGAAACTGAGGGAAAGGAAATAGAGAAGGAAGAGGGTGGTGCAGAGGACTTGGGATTCATAAGAGTACCAAGGAGACTAGGGTGCATGACACAGGTGCACATGATATTCACAACCTTTTAACGAGGTTGTTAATGATATCATTAGTCAAGTCATGGGCCCTTAAAAGACAAATGAGAGGCACAAGTATATTCCCATAAATGATAGTGAAGAAGAGGTTTCAGAAGAGACAACACATATTGTGGGGGAGATACCAGTGAGTAATGTAGAAGGAGATGAGGAGATGAGGGAAGAATAAATTTTAAGAAACAGTGGCACATGGTGAACAAGATGAAGAAAAGGGCCCCACATATGCAGAAGAGGAGAAATAAAAGAATATAGGTGAACCATCAGGTGAGCCTACTAAGGAACATGGGGGCATAATGGGTGGAGGTCATGTTCATGATGCAAAAGTGTAGATTCCTAAGAAGCATAAGTTCTGAGAGGCATAAGGAAGAGGAAATGTATAAGACACCTGAGTTGGGGTATGTTAATGACCCTCCAAAATCATTCATGCTAGGTTCCAAAGTACTCTTGAACCTGAGAAACTCTATGGATGGGAATTGATGGACCCACAGGATGTAAATATGTGCACATTGAAACAACTATCTTGGAGCATGTAGACCCACATGGATGAGCCAGAATTTGACATGAAGGAAGAAGCATGCATCCTAAAAAAAAATGAAGGGGGCACATGTTGCGCACATGACTGTGAAGCCAACAAAATTCAATGATGAGCAGGAAAGTAATGCCTTAACTAAGATGGCAGCAAAAGCGGCACACATGAACTTGGATAAGCGGTCACGCTTAGGTCATTAATTGAGGATAACAAAATATGAAGGAACAAGTTAAGAAATTGATCGAAAGGAAGGAAATGAGAGGAACAATGGATTTTGGATTTTTCACGTAGAAATTGGGGGTGAAATTATAGTGGCACATCCAAAGATTGATGAGAGAAAAATAAAACATACCCCTCTTCCTTGCACTTTCTATAGGAGTGTATCCATATCTTACTTGAGAAGAAGGCAACAACACCTAAGAGATAAAATAAAACTATCAAGCTAAGAGAGAGAGGAAAATAAATTAATTGTGTGCATGATAGTGGAGTATGATTCATACTTACACATTAAAGGAAGAGTCGTAGAAAGCATAATGGGTGCTTTGAAGATATGTGAGGATCCTGAACATATCCTTAGAACAAGGACCCTACAGAAGGAGAATGAAATCCTTGTGGCCAAGAAGGATGAAACTTTGGGTAGGGAGGAAAGGTTGGCTATGGTAACAAAGAATGGTGACACATTAAAAGAATTCAAGGATGCCCACAAAGAGAAGATAAAATATTTGGGGACGCTAGTCGCTAGAAGAATGGATTACATGGATGACATGATTTCAGGGCTAGCTGGAGTGATAAGGGAGTTGAAACACAAGGGTGAAGATATGACCCTGGAGGAAATGAATAAGGTACTTGGTGATGTACCTGATAAGGTGAAGAAAGGGCTAGGTGAATGGAATGAGTTAGAAGCTGATATCAAGAAGGATTACCTTGAGCTTCTTCTTATAGTTGAGTTAGCTCGCCATATTATTCTTTCATACCTTTCATTCTTTCATAAGGATTTCTTTATTCTTTGACTCTTTGGAGGGATAAGTTAAGAAACCCTATTTTCGAGGGAGGAAATATATTTAGTGTGGGGTAATGTTGGGCTGGAGAAATTTCCTAAGTCTTAAAGGTTGCATATGCATGCGTGCAAGTGGCGATTAATAGGGACATTTCGAGAAAGACAAGTTTGGGACTTAGATTTTTTTGCAGGGCACATGATAAAAATAGGATGGAGTGCAAATCAAGAAAAGATAAGAACAAGAAGACTTCTCAGCGAAGAAAAATCTATTTTGGGAACAAAGTGGAAGAGAAAAGGTCATGCATAGTTTACACTAATAATAGGATTAAGATAGAGCTTAATTATAGATTAATATATTATTAGCCTTTTTTGTAAAATCATGCATTTGTTGGTGCATGGATATTTTGAGCATGCATCCTATTTTGAGAATGCATGGGCAGTGAAGGGAAAGTCCCCACCCCTATAAGTATGTAGTATTCTTCCTTGTTTGAGATATTTCGAGAGTTGTATAGAGTTATGTTGTTGGTATGAACTTGCACATGATTCTATGGCAATATTGTGATGTATTCAGCTACTATTTTGTGATGAGTTAATATAATGGATCATTGTGGATGGATATTGGTTGTTGATGTCTCTATTCATGGTACTTGTATGGTAAATCTGATCTTGATCCTTATTTGATTCATTATGCACTATGGTTGTGATCTAATTCTTGTTATGCTTTACATTTAATTACTTGATTTGGTTATGGAATATATGAATATGCATGCTAACATATTGAAAAAGCCCACATAAAAAAGGGACCTGGTACCTTTGCATGCTTTGGATGAGCATCCACATCTATCTGGATGAAGTTCCAACACACCTAGGGAATTAAGGGGGAATACAAAGGCTACACTATCTTCCTAGTAATGAGATTTTTGCTATGAAGTTTCACTTTAGGTTCATGCGGGAAGGTGTGTGATGGGATACTTGATAAATATAAGAATTTCCTTCAGTATCGGAGAGGCTTGGTGGATCTCTATGTATATCTTATTTCCTATTTTCAACGTCTATTGCCCTAGAGAAGAGACTTTGGATCTTGAGAGCACCGTTGAGGTTCGGATATTATATTAATTGGTTCCACCGTGAACGAATCCATAAGTGTAATGGGAGTGTGAGCTATAGATTCCAAATATAAAAATTCATACATGTTACTTCCATCATCATGAACATCTTGAGCACCATTCTACGTTAAAATCCTTCATTTGCAGAGAAGAATTCTCATGAAATCTTGCCTCCTTACCTCTATCTCATCTTCACAATCAACCCAATAGTGTTCAATGTGGGGATGATGGTAATATGAGAACCTTATGAGAAAATTAGGCTTGAGGAGTTGTTTTTCATCAAATAATTGTTGAGAAATGTAGGAGTGAAGATGTAATGAGGGATAGACACCTAATTTTGATCGCACAATTTTAATAATAAAATTGCACTAATTATCTTCTTTCCGTCATTTCATTATAATTAGTTATTTTTCACTAATTAGCTAATACCCCCACCGTATCGTTAATTAATGACATTTCATTAATTAACTAGTCTTGTCCCTCATCTTGGATGTCAATTAATGTCACTTCATTAGTTAAAATCCTCTTTTAATTAATTAATTAATCATTATTAATTAATTAATATTTTACAATCTCGTATTTAATTAATAAACCCTCTTATTAATTAAATCCCCTCTCAAACCCCTTAAATTCTACTAATTTCCCTTCAAATCATCTCCAAATGGCTTCTATAAGCTAAACTTGGCCTATTAATTAATCCCAATTGATTAATTAAACCTTCCCAAACTCCCATGGGTCACTAATCTCTAATTAATCTCTTCTAATCATGTTTATCCATTCCTAATTCTACATTCCTTTATCCCACATTCACTAGGATGTATGCTTCTCCCAAATTGGAAAGTTATATAAGAAACCTAGTACCTTCCTACTAACCTACACTTGGTCCTAAGACATCATATATCTCAAGAGAGCATTTCTATCACAAGAAATCTTGCATAAATTGAGAAAACCTCCTTTTTGTTAAAGTTAGTAGGAGAAGATTCAAAAATGGCACTTAAGCCATATTGATGAGATCTCTTCCACTTTAGTAAAACCTTTGATCACGTGTAATTTGCATTTAGCTCACATAAAGAAGTATCTACATATCGGAGCACATCCAAACATCAAAAGGGAGGTTTGCATTTAGTGTTAGATTTACATTTTGTGCAATTTAATTAAGCTTTTCCTTTTTAGCTCAATCTTGATGTATTTTTTTAAATGAACTAAGTTAGGATTTACTTGGTGTTAAATCCATTCCATTAGCTTAGTTACTTTGACATGCATACATTATGGCACGTACGGTGGTGGGACCTTGCTTGTCTCATGCACATTTCTTTCTTTTCTTAGTTTAGCTTCATTTACCATTTTCATGCAAGTTCTTTCAATTTGTTGAAATTTCTATGTTTTTGTGCATGTATGTTGGTATTTGGTAGTGTTGAGTCTTCTTGCAAGTATAAAGGAGGTAAAGTGTCAAAATTTGATCTTGATAAGAAAAATTCAAGATTTTTGTTGTTTTTGCCTCATTTTTCATGATTTTTTGTTTGTGACCTCAACATGTAGATTTTCTGACATTGTTTTGTAGATTCAATGACCTTGAGATTATTTTCAAAATTTTTGCATTGTTTCAATGACCTCGTGGACTATTTCAATGACCTCATCCTATGTAATGCCTTGTTGTCTTATCTAGCAGCCTCGACCTCTTTCAATGACCTTGTGCTTTATTTCAACGGTCTCTCCTTGTAAAAAATGAACACTCATTTTAATAACATTGGATTTTTGAGTTTTTTTTGGTTTTTCGAGTGTTGTTTTAGCATATATCTTCATTGTTTTAGCTCTATTTTTATGGATTATGTACTTAAATGGAATTATTTACATGTTTTCATCAAGATATGAGTGCTTATTGTGTGTTTTGGTCTTATAGGTACCTATTAAGAACATCTAGTAAGTTGTAAATAATATAAAAATAGAACATAAAAGACTAAGATTCAAGACCATTGTTACTATTCAACGACCTTGTCATGTGTTTTAATGGGCTTCCTTAGTTTTAACGACCTTGCATATATCGAAAGTTTTTCCTTGTATTACAGTAACCTCGCTAAAATGTAGCATCATAGTAGTAACTTTTATTGGCCTTGTTTTTAACAATATAGTCCTACAAAACATTGGCCTTGCTGATTGTATCGTGAGCTTGCGACAAAGAGTTATTATTTTGACTTCTCTCACAATTTTTTTGCATAGAGTTTGTTTTTTTAGCCTTTTAGCTTTCAAAACAATTAAATATTGTGCGAAGGCTGCCATATTCACTTTCCAAATACAATTTTCTCAATCAGCAAACCACTTAAACAAAATGACTGAGTTGTGTGAACATTAGTTGTTACTTACTTCACACCTTGCTTGCTTTTTATATCACATTTTCCCTTCATTATTGGCATATTGAGAGGGGGTGAATCAATATTATACAAACTTTACTAATTTAAAACTTTAACAAAAATCAGACAAGATCCAACAATTATGAAACACAAGATTTATGTGGAAACCCTTTCAGGAGAAAACCACAAATAAAATACTACTTGGATCTATTGTACAAATCCTAGTAACAAAATTAATTACTTTTACAAATGTTTATAGGCACCAACCTACTGGAGATACCAATCCTCAATTCCAAGCACCAACTTAGTCAATTTGTGTGCACCAACTCATTGGAGACACTAATCCCCAATTTCACCCACCAACTTCGCTAATTTATGAGCATCAATTCAATAGAGACACCAATCTCCAAATTTACATCTTTAATGAATAAATTAAATCTCTATCATAATTATACCATTTACTACTCCCTGTGTTTACTCTTCATGCTTCACTCTTTTTGTTGGCTTCATACACCCACACTTCTCACAATTTTCTTGCTCTTACTCATGTGTTGCTTTCTCCTCCTCCCTCTTCATCAGTTCACCATTTTAGTCTACTTGAGTTTGATCTTTCTCCTCTCCAACAATTCACTATTACTTCATACTCGTAAATATTTCTTGAGATTCAAAAAAATGTACTCATTAGTTTCTCCTCTCTTCTCCTCTCATAGTTCACACTTCCTTCTATCAAATAAGCGCACCCACTTTGTTTCAACTATATATTATTTTATAACTATAGATCTTCTTAAACACTAAGCAACAAGAATAGATGAAGTTTGGCCCATGAACTGAATATAAACACAAAAATAAAGTCAACCATAATTTGAATATCAATTACAAGAAACATATCAATATTAATGCCAAAACAAAGCACAAGTTGACTTAATATAGCTAGTTCCAAACCAAACAAACCACAAAATCTAGACCAATTATTTTCACTGAATGAAAAATATTATATGCAAGCTCTAGACCATTTACACTCTGTGTTTCTTTGTTACGTGGGTTTCCTAGTCTTCTATGGCTTTGGTTTGTATTTTTCTTTGTATTATGACATTTCATGACTTCCATAGTTTTCATTTGATCTTCGCTTTGTTACGCAGAATTCTTAGACCTCCATGACCCCTTCTTTGACCTCCGAGGTAAATTTATGTCTTCCGATTTGTTTTGTGGAATTTCTCGACCTCTGCACCCTTCTTTGATCTCTCGTGGTCAATTTATATCTTTTTCTTTATTCTCTCGGCGTTCTTGGACCTCCTCGGCCTACCTTTTTTTCTCTGTGGTATTCCCACCTCAAAACCTATGGGACATTGAAAATTGTCAACCTTTGTTATGCGGATTTGGAAAGCCACGTAACACTACTAAGTGACTTCCTTTGTTATGCAACTTTTAAAAAATTAGTGATTCATTTGCACAAACCTCGCGAAAGACTATAAAATAATTTCCTTTATTTTGGCTAGAAAATTTCAACTAATTATAACATTTTCTTGCTTGTTTTAATATTTTAACAAAATACATATTTTAGAATGACATCCTATCCTTGTGACTCCGCATAATGAATATTTCCATCATGCGTCATGATGAATTTACATCCAAGTGAGCTAATTTAATTCATCATTCCTTTGACATCAATGATAACATTTTTCAACAATATCCCCCTTTGTCATTGATGGAAACTTCTATAGGAATCACAATGTAATTTACTAATTACTTGAAAGAATAAAAAGAACACAATTCTCCCCCTTGCTATAGTTCTCCCCCTTTATGTAACTACTCCCCCTTTGAAATCAATGGAAAAGGTATAACTATTAAAACTCCCCTTTGAATATACATCATTTGATCTCTTTCTGAATTTTATTCACCATGGAGATAAAATGATAATGAAATGATTAGCTCCCCTTGAGTTTATGCTTCCCTTTAGTGACTGGATGAGAAAGATATCACACCCAACATTTTATGAGATATTCAAATGTTTCTTTTGGAAGAGGCTTAGTGAAAATATCAACAATATGTTCTTTTGTGGAAATATATTCCAACTTAACCTATTGTTATGCAACTTGCTCTCTCAAAAATGATACTTGATGGGAATATGCTTTGTTCTAGAGTGCATAATAGATTATTTGATATATTTATTGCACTAGTGTTATCAAAAAGTATGGAAATTGGAAAATCAAACTCTACCTTGATGTCCTTCAATGTTTTCTTCATCCATAAAACTTGTGTGTAACATGACACTACTACAATGTACTTTGCCTCAAGTTGTAGATAAAGAAATAGAAGCTTTCTTCTTGCTTAACCAAGATACCAAGCTATTTCCCAAAAATAATGCTCCTCCACTTGTACTCTTTTTGTCATCAACACATTGCCCAATATGCATCTATGTAATGCTTTTAGAGTGAAATATTCATCCTCTAGGATACCACAAGCCATAATCCAATGTACCTTTTAGATATTTGAATATTCTTTTGACAACTTGCACATGAGTTTCTTTTGGAGCAGCTTGAAAACATGCTATACATACCTACTACTTGCATCACATTTGGTCTTGATGCCATCACATACAATAAACTTCCAATCATTGATCTATAAAGTCTGATTTTCTTCAAGAGACTCATCATCCTTGCTCAACTTACAACTTGTGACCATAGAGTACTAACTGGTTTGCAATATTCCATTCTAAACTTCTTCAACATTTTTAATATACTTAGTTTGTGAAATAAATATGCCTTTGTTTGATTGAGAAATTTGTAAACCAAGAAAGAATGATAACTCACCAAGCATGGACATTTCAAACTCCTTTTTCATTTCAAAAACAAAATCTTGACACATCTTGTCACTACTTCCTCCAAAAATGATATCATCAACATACACAACAACAATCAAGCTGATTCTCACCTTCAGTTTTGATGTAAATATTGCTATCAACAATACCCTTCTTAAAACCTTGTTGTTGTAGATACTTGTCCAATCTTGAATACTAGGCTCTGGGGGCTTGTTTCAGTCCATAAAGAGATTTCTTCAGCTTGCATACATAATCCTTATCATATGATAAGAGGAATCCTTTTGGTTGTTCAATATAAACTTCTTATTCTAAGTTTCCATTGATAAAATTGATTTAACATCCATTTGATAGAACTTTAAAGTTTTAAAACAAAAAATGCCAATAACATTCTTATATCTTCTAGTCTTGCAACATGAGAAAAAGTTTCTTCAAAATCAATTCCTTCAACTTGTGCATATCCCTTACAAACTAATCTTGCTTTATTTCTTACAACTTGACCATCTTCATTCAGACTTGTTCTAAAAACCACTTGGTGCCAATCACATTTTTATCTTTTAGGTCTTGGGACAAGTTCCCAGTTTCATTCTTTTCAATCTGATCTAGCTCTTCTTCCATAACTCCAATCAATGCTTTTCTTCACTTGCTTTAGAAATTTTTTAATTTTAGGTTCTATTTGATAGTAAAGACATAGTTTGCATGTTTAGATACATTTTCCAATCTTCTTCTAGTTTGTACTCTAATTTTTGTCACCTATAATATATTTTTATGAATGGTTCTTTTGGACTGATCTAGATGGTGTTTTTTTGTATCCTTTCTTTCAACTTCTTCTTTTCATTTTCTTCTTCATCTTCACTTGCTTCCTTTGAATAATTAGTTTCTTGTGTCTTATTCTTTTTATACTTGATATCATCCACTTTCACATTTGCACTTTCAAAAATCTTGTGTGTTCTCATATTATAGCATCTATATGCCTTGCTTCTTGAAGAGTAACCAAGAAAAATACCTTCATCAGATTTGGAATCAAACTTACCCAAGTCTTCATCATCTCTTTTGATATAACATGTGCTTCTAAACACTATGAAATATTTGACGCTTTTGTATTGCCCTTCCATAATTCATAAGGTGTCTTGTTGTTTACTCTAATTTTCCCTCTATTCAAAATAAACTTGTTGTGTTGACTGCTTCTCTCCAAAACATATAAGATAACTTAGAATCATTTAACATTGTTCTTTCCATCTCTATTATGTTCTATTTTTTCTCTCTCCACAACGCCATTTTGTTGAGGAGTCCTTGTAGCTAAGTAATGTCTCCTTATTCCATGATTCTCACAAAATTATTCAAACTCATTTGAGGTAAATTATCCTCCATGGTCAGATCTTAGGCACTTGATTCTCTTACCAGTTTCATTTTCAACTAAGGCTTTGAATGCCTTAAAATTCTCAAATGCTTCAGATTTTTCTTTTAGAAAAGTCACCCAAGTCATTCTAGAATAATCATCAATAAATAACATGAAATAACTCTCACCTTGCATGCTTTGAGTCCTTGTAGGCCCACAAAATTAGTATGAACAAGTTCTAATAACCTTGTAGTTGAGTACTCCTTTGTCTTGAATATAACTCTTGTTTGCTTCCCATGTTGACATTGCTTGTAAAGTGTGTTTACTGGTTTAGTGATCTTTGAAATGTCTCTAAAATTTCTTGGAACTAATTTTTACTAAATTATCAAATTAATATGGCCCATTCTTCTATGCCATAACTAACTCTCATCTACTTTTCCCCATGTAGCATTTTTCTCCTTTAATCTCATTGAGAATATAAAGATTATTAGTTGTCCTACAAGCATCAACAACTACCTTTCCTAATTTTTCATTTCTGATCTCACATCCTTCAACATGAAATGTGATAGTATACCCTTGATCACTCATTTGGATAACACTCAAAATATTATGCTTCAGTCCTTTAACATACATGACATTTTCAGTTTTTATTTTACCATTGTTAACGCTAATAGAGAAGGCAAGAGGAAGATACATATAATGACCCTGACAAGGACAATGAGCATATTTTACAAGTCTACAAGAATCTTAACTCTATGGAAAATAGACTGGGTAATGAAAAAGGTAGGAATGATTTGTCTATTTCGTGCTTAAAGAAATTTACAACTTCATGGAGCAACATGTCAAAAGTGTTTGTATACTTTGACATTCCACTGACATCCGGGATTCGGATTCAACAAGGGAATTGGTTCTCTAATAGATGGATAAAAAGGATCCCTCATTTCGACATTATTCACCTCTCTACAGAAGATAAAGACAAAGATTGATAAAGCAGTCAACTAAAGAGGATTGTTCATGCTTCCATATTTCTATTTTGATGCTGAAAGGATGTTGTTTTTATGCTGCTTTGTTGCATATTTGACACTTTTGGTTCCCTCTTTATAGTTTTCATTTAAACTATAGTTGGTCCTCATGTATATCCTGGATTCTGATCCTTTTTTGATGCTTTTACTGCACTATCTGGCTTTTGAGCCTTCTTGTAATAGGGTATAGTCCCTTCAAAACTATGGACTAATTTTTGATGCTCTATCTGGCTTGTGAGATTGAGCCTTTTTGTAATAGGGTATAGTCCCTTCAAAACTATTTACCTCGAAAAAAAGGCTAATAGTTCCTTTACCTAATAGATGTGATTGTCTCCAAACTTCAAAATACCTCCATTTATTTATTTGTAAGACAAACTTACTTTTGTCTCAAGTCATGTGGCTTGAGAAACCACTATCAATATACCATTGATTTCCTTCATATGTGCATGAAACATTGTCAACAAGCATGTATTTTTCTTTATTCTTTTCTTTCTCCCATTTATTTTCCCAATTTTTTTCTATTTCATCCTTTCGATTGTCTATGGTTTCCTTATTATTATTCTTCTTGAGAAATTCCACAAAAAAATTCTACAAAAACATGCTATATGTCCATAGTTGTGGCATTTATAACATTCAATGTTAAAATCCATTAAAGGAGCAAATGAGTTGTAGTTTCTATTTGAGGACACATAAGAACTTGCATTTGCATTCTTCTTCCTACCAAAAATTCTTGCATGAGTTCTACAATCTACTGCTTTGTGGCCAAATTGATTACATGAAAAATAATAACCATAAAAGTGTTTTGAAACCTAGTAATGTAATTCCGCCTTAGGGTAAATTTGCTTCTGCATTTTTTTGAGATGTCTTTGGGAGGAATGTTAGTATTTTCAGGAATGTTAAATTATTTCTTCTTACTGTTGTCATTATTTCTAAGAGCATCTGCATAGCTTCTTGGCTTGTTTTTTAATGCCTTTGGTGGATCTTTGGAATCAAATTTAATAGACTTTTGATTTTCTTCATAACCTAGAACAATTTTGTTGAATGATGACCTCTAATAACTAAGCATATCATTCATCATCTTAGTGCTCTTCTCAAACTTCAAGTTACATTTCAGTTGAGAAGATGTTATCTTCAGTTTTTGTCATAAGGAAACAATCTCTGATTCAAGATTCTCACAATATTTTTTGTCTTTCAACTATATTTTATCATCCTCATTCATATTTTTCATTTTTTCAAGTTGAATCTTTAGGCCAATGATGATCTTTTCAGATTCTTCAAGATCTTATGACATTTTAGATTTTGAGACACCATACTCTTCAAATTTTTGAAATTATTTTTTTTGTTTCAAATTCTTCTTCTTGAGTATCTTGATCTCATCTAGGCACAAATGAGCTCTTCTTCAAGATTCACTTCACCTTCAACTTCAACATCTTCTTCATTTTCTAAAACAATCCCACATTTGCTTTCTTTTATCTCTATTTCCATGAACAATGATTCTTCTTTATCACTAGCAGAGTTGATTTCATTACTTTCTTTAGATGTACTAATTTCATCCTTGGTATAAAGGTTTTTCTTGTGCTTTTAAAAGTTCTTCCCTTTCTCATATTTTCCCTACTTATAGCTCTTCTTATTCCGATACAATTTGTTATCTTTCTTCATCCTGTGACCTTGAAGTTGAATTTGAACCCTAACAATGAGAATTGAATTTGAATCCTAACATAATTACATTGTATTATATTTCACATCTCTCTTAAAACATCACATTCAAACCTTCTTGACCTTGGACTCCTCCGGGAATAGTTTTAAGTGCCTCTTACTTTCTATATCATCATTGTGTCTTTTCCCACCCATAATTACTGTATTTTTTGTTATTTTTTGTGTTCTACCTTGTTTTGGGGCCATATTTACTTCCAACATGCTTGAAGTTTAATTTTTTTAATTTATATATGGCATTTTATTCTTTTCTTCAAAAATTCCATGGCTAGAATAAGCAAGAAATTAGTTTCCCCAACCCAAAGTAAATATAATTGAATCTAATCATCATGCGGGTTTGACACAGGTGTTGACCATTTTTGCACCCTAGCAAAAATGGGACAACTTGAGAGATTGAAAAAACATGTAATCTTCATGTTTTTGGGCACTTTCTACGGTTTCAAGGAATTTATCCCCTTTTCTTTAGGCTCAAAGAATCCCATACTTGGTGAAAAATCCGTGCAAAATTGAAAAAACAACGCAAAACTAGAAAAGCCAGTGCAAAACTAGAAAACTCGTACAAAATTAGAAATCCATGCAACAAAGGAAAATGACTATTTTTTTCATGCAAGAAACTTAAAATGGCTATAGCTTTTGATCCATTGCTCTATTTTTCATGAAATTTATATTGTTGGAAAGGTATCAACATCCTCTACACCATGGAAATTGGATTTCTTAATTAAAGTGAAGGTAGGTGGGACAAAAAGAGAAAAATATCTCCAAAATTGAAATGAACAGTCCCATGCAACTTAACAACCAAAGTTAATAAAGTATGGGGCCCAATTCTTCTTCCAGAATAAATGTACAATGGGGGGATGAGTTTGTAAGGTTTACCACGACATTTTTAGGCATTTAATGCACCTTGTTGATGGGTGGAGGTATAATTCAAAGTTTCTCTTTTCCTCTCTTTTTCTCATTCTGCTATATATTGTAAAACCTCTCATTTTGAGAGGGGGATGTTCATTGTAATGGAACTCTGTTAAAATGGTTCCAGAATAGTTGTGAGTTGCAGGCCTCATGTTTGGACATCTTGCATGGTGATCCTTGCCTCTTCTCCTCTCATGTAATGGATTGTGCATACTTAAAGCAATAAAATGTGTGTTTTGTGGCTCTCTTATGCCCTTTCTCTATTTTATTGCATTTTTCTTGCCTTCCATTGCATTTGTAGGTGTTTTGTGCATATTTTTTCTTTCTTATAGGGTCTCATATTTTTTATGATTTAGGAAATGGTGGTTTGAATGTTTTTGTGGATTGTGGATCTTTTGTTTTCCCTCTCCTTCATCATTTTCCCCATTTTCCACTCATTAGAATGTCTCCAACCCTCTTCTTGGTGTTATCACCTATGTAGTTTAGGATTTCTATTTTATGCACCTCCTTCTCACCTTGGCCCTTGGAGTTTTAGAGTAGAGTTAGATAGTTGCATTTAAATTTCTAGGATTAGTTTATTAGTAGGAATATGTAAAGAAGGTTTGCCTTCTCCAGAGGTTTGTCTCAGTTTGTAGGTCCCATAACTGAGAAACAGTCCCATGTTACCTCTGAATTCTTGGTCATTCATGATCGTATCCAGGGTACAATTTTAATCTCCAACAATAGGTCAACCAAAATGGAACATGTGACTTGTAATATAATAATGCAATGTCCTATAACAAAGTCACATGTTACTTATTGAAAATATTTTCAAAAAGTTGAATTTATCTTCAAGTGCAAACATACGTTAAACTTAGGCACCTCCAGTAAGTACATCAGTTCTTAAATATAAAAATTAGTAGTGAACATTACATGTTATGGGAGAAAAAATAGTAGTTGCGATACCTAACTTGGCACAATTTAATACTTGAAATTTGTCACAAGTTATTTCAACATGTATTTAATATATGCATTTCATTTCATGTGTTTATTCACGGGGAAGGTCACCTTTTGAATTGATTTAAAATATCTATTTTGAAATGCACTAAAAATGGTTGGACCTAAACTTGTGTATGGGTTATCTTAACGTTGGACAACTAATGTGTCACCTTATGATTAGCTACATTACATGTTTTTGGGTATAAGTTATAAAATAATGTCATTTGTTCAAATTCTTGTCATTTATATTTTCTCAAGTTTTGGGTATACCCCCAAGTCCTCTCTCAACTATTGAACATTTCCCAGCTATTGGGTTCTCTCCCTTACACTTTGATGGTTTTTTTACTTAAAATTCCTTCCTATAAACTAGAGAGAAATTTTCACTAAACAATGTATGTAGTCTCATTCTAAAACTTTCAACATGGAAGTTGAAATCTATTTATCACTCATATGACCAATAACTATAAGGGATCGATTATTTATGATCGTTTGAACATCGCCTATTTTCTATAATTCCGCGAGCTTAAAAATAAAAGGGGGCACTAAAAAGTGATATAATAAAAAAACAATTTGGTTGGGTTACGAACTTGGAAGATATTGGATTAGCCCCATTTTGTAGTTTTTGGCCCTTTTAAGCGTAAATTACACTTGAGTGAATAATGTGAGACATCATGAGATGATAAAGAGGAGCATAGATAACATGATATTAAAAATTATAAAACTAAACCAACCCATCAAAGTTATAATATTAAAAAGTGTCACAACTAATTCTACCTATGTTAGAACTTGGAAATGACTAACCCTTTGTAAACCATAGAGACGTCATCCTATAAATCCAAATAAAAACAATTTCCTCTTTTGGAGAACTAGTATGAGTCCCTTTGGCTACTATTAAAAATATAGTACCAAACATTAATACATTACCCACATGAGTAATGATGTCCTAAGCTTACTCAAGAAAGGATTTCATGATAAGCAAATGTGTTTAAATCCAATATACAAAAATGGAAAAGGTAAGTCCAACTATTCATTATAACTATAAATTACACCCGAGAGTTGCAATGGATATTATAAATCCCTTGAATCATTCGTCAACAATCCCACTAGGAAGCATAACCGAGAACCTAACCACCAAAACTTAGGAGACAAAACCTATAAGCAATGGTGAAGGAGACTTTGTAAATCCTCTTAGAGTAAGAAGAATTTGGATGCTAAACTCAATACCAAAGGCCATGTCCCCTTAGGCACTAGTCATAATAGTCCCTAGATTACCTATGAAGAGTTCAAATTTAGAATCGTGTAAGATGTTTCAAAAATGAGTTTCAATTTTACTAGGCTTGTGCTTTGTGCAAAAAATTATGCTTTCGGTGGGAATGTTGGAAATCCCATTAAAAACATACCATGGATCGGGATGAGGTTTTCCAATTTTCTTGGGAGATAACATTCCTCTAATTTGTGTACCATTGTTGGAAAAGAGCATTATCATCAATATCTTTATGTTGCCCATGTTGGTCACTATGTTGAAATAGTTAGCCATGAAAATGTTAAGGTTCCCGTGGATTGCACTTCCACATATCTTCTAGGTTGGTCAAATCTTGTGTTATAATCACACATTACATTGTGCCATCATTGATGCTTTGAGAGTTCATAATATTCCCCTCCCACTCGACAATACTACATCAACATGCTATTTTTTTCCTCGAGCTCCTGTAATATTCAAGATCCTTCTCATTCAAAGATGTGAAGAAATTTAATTGTTTCTTCTAGTTTAATAACAAACTATAGAAGAAGTTTTTCAATTCTAGGTCAAAAACTTTATAGCAAATCCCCTCCAATTATGTGCCTACCTCTCCCCAAAGGATACCAATGTGACTGGTGGAATTTTCTGGATTCTTCACCTTTTAACTTTGGATGTTGCATCATTTACGCATGTTTTTCCTTCTAAATATTTTAACAACGTTGAAGAATCAATTTTGTAATTATTGCTATAGGATTTTAGCTTTTGCAATAAATAGATAATTATTTTGATTAATTGTGTGTTAAGAGATGATGGCCCTTATGTTCCAATTTACATTGTGTATATTTTATTAATAATATTCTAAGTTAGCGAATTCGTGTTAAGATTTGACGATCAACAATGGTCCACATGGATGTAAAAAATATATAGAATGGTTGTTTTACAACGGGTGATAGGTATGCCACCTTCTTGATTAGGGTAGATGAAATCAAATTCAAATTTCTATTATAACACCTTCCTTTCTCCTTCATTGATGCTCTCGATTTTGAAATATCATTGGGATAGGAACTTCATTATCTTAGTTTTATTTTCATGGCCATTGATAAGATGTCATGGGTGAGAGAACTTCAATACCACCTCATCTATGCCAATCTTGGATTATTACACAAGATAGTACTTTTTTCACCAACTCGACCAGTCATAATATATCTCTCTAGTGTGTTCCGTAAGAGATCATGGTCCTATTTCAGATTAGTGAAAGTATGCAAGAAATCAAGGAACCTCAGAAATATGGGAGGGTTTAAGTGACCTCCTGATGTAGATGGTGATAAAGGATGGAATGGGTGAAAAGAAGAGAGGTTACCTCCATCGCGAGTTGAATTATCTGCACAATAATGATAACTAACACACGAAAAATATTAGTGATAGATATGGAGGGTTTCCCAATGAGGTCGGTACCAAGAAGTGAAAACTCCATGGGGCGGATGTCAACCCTCTTTTGTTAACAAAATATTATAAATGATGATAAGTGAATGAATGTAGATAATAAACTGAAACAAATATCTCCGATTTAAGTTTAATATGCTAAACCCTATAATTAAGAATGATAAAATTATAATTATGAAGAAAAATTAAGCAAGTCGATGATGACCCAGTCCAAATGGTTTGGTCAATGGTGACTTGTGTAAAAATGATGAAGGATATGTAGAAACCAAGCTGAAACCTGATGCAGAATGAATGTATTGATGTCAGGATGGAGATGGGATATGGGGAATGTAAAAGAGTAACTGTTGGATGATGAATGCAGGGCCTGAGTTGACAACAACCGGGAGGGTCAATGTAGAATTAAAGCATGGTCTAATATTTTGCTAGATTGATGAGATGGTTGTAAGGACATGAGATGGATTAGAGATGGTTGAGGGATAGGAAGATCTCTAGAGAAACCTCGTAAACCTACAAAATAAATAAAACCAAGCACCAAGGATTCTCCAAGCCAATCTTTGATACACTTCAAACTCCAACGATCAATGCTAAAGGATGTGAGGTGAACAAGCTCTTGTTGATAGAGGCTTCTGGGATGAAGAAGGTGGAAAGCAATCAATGGTGGATGAAATATTCAAATTTTGGGGGGTTAGAAGGGAGGGGTGAATATGAATATATAGGTTCAATGACGATTGGGGCAATTTCACCGGCGACTAGGAAATTTAAGGAATTGGTTTTGTAATTGAAATGGAAAGAAGAGGGGTGATGGGTCAATTTTAATTTTAGGAAGGTGGGAATAGAAATAGGTGGGAAAGGGTATGACGAGTTGTTTGGAGAGAAATTAGGGGAGTTAATGGGGGATGATTTAAGGGTAGGTGAGTAAATTTAGGGATGTTAGGTGGGGGTTAATTAAATAAATAATTTAAATAATAATATAATGTGGAGAGGGTGATAAAGGGATTTGGGTATTAATGCATATACTAATGGGATAAATGTGAGGATGGGGTGATTTAAGGGTGAAAGGAAAATGAGGGATACAAGTTCTTAAAATAAGGTGAAAGGAACAAGTGCGGGGTGAGGGGTTAATGTGCCAAAAATGATGTCTACCTTTGCCCATTTTTGTTAAGTTGTTTGTGTTGGGCAAGCTACAAGACAAAAAATAGAAGTGATGATGAGAGAATGATGGTTGAGGTGCTCCTCCTCAAACTTGGGATTGAGGACACAAAGGGGAATCGATCAAAATTTTGAAAGAGATAGATGGAGAGGAAATAGAGATAAGAGTGAGGAAGATTCCCAAGAAATGGGGGATGGTAGGTGATTTGATAAAACAAAACCTAAGTATGGCAATGACATTGGAAGCACATCGACATGATCATAACACGAACTGTGATGGAGGTCTCGTTAATGAGTTATAGACCTTGTGCGTCAAAAAATTCATTGCGAGATGAATGTACATGTCTGTGAGACCAATGGGTCAAGGGTAGACATTGAAATATGCTGAAAAAAATGTGAGGGTAGGAAAACAACCGCATAATTATGTGCTTTCCTACACATACAAGGAAGCATAAAAGTATGCATCCTGAGTGGTACGAGATAAAAGATAACCACTAGGGTGGATTTTTGGGATGCTTAAGATGAGTAATGGTTCCCAAAGGAAGGCATTACAATGGCCACGAAGCAAGGTAGGAATATTGGAAATATCAAATTGTGTCATGGGTGACACACAAGCTTGGGTTGAGAGAAAATGATAAAGTGATGAAATGGATGAAAAAAGAGGAAAAGGGGATTGGATAAGTGTTGGGTCAATGACGATTGAATATGTTTCTATCAGCATGTGTTGGGTCACCGTGACTCGGGCAAGGTAGACAGAATGTACCAACGTACCAACGTGCCTATATAAGAGACTTGGGTAGCCGAGGGAGATCATTTGCACTATAAAATTTGTGATTCCATAGCTCTGAGAGAAAATAAATTGTGAGATTTTGAGTGAGATGGAGGTTGTTGGTGGAGTGAGGAAGTGCCAAAGGACCCGACGAGCGGTAAGTAATGAGACTCTAATATTTTTTTATTTTTGATTATTTTTGAATTTTTCAAAAAAGTGATTTCTAGGAAGGGCTATTCGGTGGTGACTAGGTTAGATATTGTCGACTGGTGCAAGTCGACATTGACCCAATGAGGGTTTCCATTGACTGCGTAAGGATGGGGTTGATTTGTTTAAAAAAATTTAATATGTTTATTTCGATATGCTATTGGATGTTTTTTTTTGATAGGTTTTGCAAGTGAGAGACATGTTGTATTTGAGGGACCGGGTCCCAAATTCATATGAGCAGATTAGGGGAGATGTCATAGATGTAGAGTGGGATCACCTGACAGAAGTGGGGTTGGGGGATTCGAACATTACTAGAGAGTGCCCCAAGATACATCGCTTATGATTACATTGATTGATTGATGGGATTTGAGGACCAATACCTTCTGGCTTCAGACATGAGAGATGATGGTCACATTAGAGGATGTGTACTCGATCTTGAGACTACCAATTTAGGGGCACCGTAATGCCTATTAAAACTGATGGGAGGATGTGGGCTTTGACATGGTTATTTGGAGTAGATGCCACTCATATTTCTTTTATTTCAGGGGCATTCCATATTAAAGCTAGATAATATCCAAAGTGATGCTGAGGAGTAGATTGATTTGCTTGATGATTATAGTAGTATCCTATTATGCATTGTTGACTCTTTGTGTGGGGCCCGATTTTCATGGACAACTAGGGCTGTTGGTAGATATGGTAGAGAATCAGAAAATATTTATGTTATGTGTAGTTTTATTGGCACATGTTTATTATGAGGTATGGGCATATACATCTGGGAGGAGGACATGTATGGATGTGGGATTTTTGTTGCACTAATGAGAATATGAGCACATATCCATGGTGAGGGCTGTCAAGGATTTTGTGGGTGCCGGAGGACCATATTAAGTTAGCCGTGGATTTCCCGAGGTGGCGTGTAGATTACGCTTTATGGAGATAGGGGGAGAGAGAGGAAAGGAGTGGTATGAGGACATATTGGGAAGGTTGGATGTAGAGGAGGTGAGATGGAGACCTTATAGATATTTCCCTATATGGCTAGGGATATAATACAATTGGTGGATTTGAAGAGAGTGAGGTGGGTGCAAAGGTGGAGGCCCGAGATGATTGAGGCCATCCAGTTTACGAGGTGATGTGGAAATTTAGTGTTGTAATGGGAGTAGCGGCTGGGGCACCTATCAAAGATAAGTGAGATGAGATCGAGATGCACCTTCTTATGCCTATGATGGTGATCCACTTTGGATGAGGCATTGGGAGAGATGTGGGATGAGGATGATGATGTAGGTGTGGGAGAGGGGTACATGGGGTGGTGGACTTAATAGTGGGTGGCTAAGGCCATTGAAGAGAGGGTGTAGTTATGAGAGGGAGAGGAGGATGTGGTGAAACCCATGAAAGAGGAGGAGGTAGTTCCAGTGAGGAGATGGGGAGATGAGGGGATGGGAGATGAACTCGAGACCGCCTACCTTCAGGTAGAGTTAGACACCATGCAATAGGAGAGGGATGTCATATGTCAAGAGAGATATTTCACTCATAAGGAGGCTACAAGGATACGTCATGAGAGGGATTTAGTAGTGGGGAAGTGAGATTGATATCAACGATAGAGGGAGGCCTACAAGGCCAAGTTTAGGGATATCAGTTATATCATTGCAGTATTAGGGAATGAGGTGCCAAAGGCCTCATAGGAATCGCCGGATAGATCTCGCTCGGTATTATCTCACTAGATATGTATAAGGCACTAGGTGAAAAGGTTTAATATTATGAGTGGATAATGACCTCTAGAATTCCAAGTGTTATCTCGATATGTGGCATATTTTCAGTAGGGTAGGGGGCCAATTACACAACCTAATCCATCAAGTAACACGACGAGTGTCAGCATAGCCAAGGAATGACCCAAGGCCAAATGAGGGAGCTGCGGGTGGGAAGATAGAGGTTCAAGCTCCCTTGCACTGGGGATTATGGTTCAAAATTGAGATTGTTTGATGTTCACTTTATTGATTAGAGGATGGACATCAGTATATAGATTGTGGTGATGTATTAGTGTATATATATCCGGGATAGATCACTCATGGAGGCTTATCACAGATGTATGCACACAATTGATGATATATATATATATATATTCGGTTTATGATGGTTTATTATGATGTTATAATGTCTTGATTATGTGATGTATGTTTAGATGTTAGATGTGTATTATTAAGATGTGATGATTGATGAATGTTGAGAATTCCTATTATGATTATATGGATGTGATGTGATGATTATTAGATGGATTTCAGAGATTAGATGATGTGATGTGATGGATATGTATATGTTAGATGCATACTTATGATGTGATGCAGTGTTGTATTAAGATGTGATGTGATGATTGATGAATTTTAGATGTAATTTTGATTATGTGGTGGATGTGTAAATGTTAGGTGTAGTTTGAATATGTGATGTGGTGGTTTAGACTAGGTGAACATGATGTGATGTAATGATAATTAGATGGATGTGCATATTAGATGATTTGATGCGATGGATATTTATATGTTAGATATATATTGATGATGTGATATGGTATCAGATTAATATGTGCTTGATTGATGAATGATTAGATGTAATTTGATTATGTGGTGGATGATGTAGATGTTAGGTGTAGTTTGATTATGAGATGTGGTGGTTTAGACTAGGTGGACGTGATGTGATGTAATGTTAATTAGATGGATGTGTAGATTAGATGATTTGATGTGATGGATATTTATATGTTAGATATATGCTGATGGTGTGATGCGGTGTTGTATTAATATGTGATGATGTGATGATTGATGAATGTTTAGATGTGATTTTTAATTATGTGGTGGATGTGTAGATGTTAGGTGTGGTATGATTATGTGATGTGGTGGTTTAGACTAGGTGGACATGATGCGATGTGATGATATTTTTGATTTATTATGATTAGATGGACTTAGATGATTGGACATAATGGTAGAAATAATGCAAACTAGATAGATTTGGATGTGGATTGAATAGATAATACTATTTTTACATGTTAGGAATAAAATGCCAAATTATATGAGTCCAGATGTAAGAAGTGAGGGGAAGGGTACGACTTGAATGTGTATGAAAATACACTTCCTCGTAGGGGAGTGCATGTGGAAAGATGTTTTGGAATTGGATTAGAGGAAAATCCTAAGATGGAACAACACATAACAATGCACCTTCGCGACTATCGACAAGTGTTAACACATAACTAACAATAGTTAGTCACATTTCAGATCATGAGTGAGAGATGGAGACATGCTTATAAAACCATCATAATCATGACAAAGTTAAGGTAAGATGAAGCTTTATGGGGAAAGAGGTTCTCCTTAGGTGGTGGTCCTAGGTCTATGCCCCATATTTTAGAAATTATGGTGCAAACCGATTGACGGGAAGATTTCCAGGGATGCTTGCTTTGCTTTTAATATTTTGTCTTTTTCTTTGAAGGTTTTAAGAAGGTTGATCGATGCAGGAAGCCTTCATTGCCATGATATAAGAAAGTAGACATCCTTCGAGGGAGTGGTCTATATTTTGATTTTTTAGATGGCAGGTGATGCATACATGATAGCTGTCCTTAGAGGGAGTAGTCTATACTTTGAAAAGATTCTTGCTTTTATATGAACCTCTATCCTTTGAGGGAGCAATCTATTTTGAAGATTTTTATGAGCATCCGTGATTTTAACCTTTGGATAAATTTGGGGATAACCAAGTAGACCACTTGGGGAGGGGATGAGAAAGTGTACAAGCGACACATGTGGACCCATAACATGGTTTCAGTGGGTAGATAAGGAGGGTGATGGATGTAATGATTATGGGGTTCTTACATGGAAGGAGAAAAGTTTCCCATAGTGGAATGTGCTATGAACACAACCACGGTACTCATATTCAAGGTCATAGGAAAGCTAGTGATAGTAGACCACACAATTCCCAATCATTACAATAATGGATGGAAAGGGTGAATGATTAGTGTAAGATCATTAAGTGGTTAATGCAATGTTGGTATAT